>JAIPRL010006944.1:0-25313 GCA_025469235.1 Pemphigus obesinymphae
TTTTAAAACTATTATTATTATGTATTATTATTAAAACTTTGTTAATATATAGGTACCACGTTAAATTAATATACCAAACAGTAGTGAATTTAAATAAATTAAATTTTATATAACTATAAACTTTTTTGAAATAAATAAGGTGTATTCAAATTGTGGCCCGTGAAAAAATGTATTTTTATTTTTTGGCCCTTGACACTAAAAAGGTTGCCGACCCCTGGTATAAACTATAATGTTCTGCAAAGACCGGTCGTCTATTCAAACTTTTACGCGTGCGATTCGAACCTGTCACGAAAAATACGCGCACGCAAATCGGTTGTCGACCAAAACATCGTTCTTTTTTTTAAGCGCGTAAGCAGTAGGTATATTGTACGTATAGGTTAAGAAAATTTTGACTTCAATGAAGTTTCATGAATTTATGAAAAATTAGAACAGAAGTAAGCAAAATGTTATTATTTTTACAACATTGGCGTAATATTTCAGACATTGTTGTAAATACGATGTTTCAACCGAGTTAACCATAGGCTAAACTTCCAAAATCAATCTTATTCGTTTCGAAATATGAGGTATAGGTACTGTTTATTTTATAACAATATATTGTGATAATAGTGATAATATTTAATTTGTATTTGACCGACTTTTAATCGTATTATTTCGAAAAACTCGTTGACCTGCCAAAAGCCTTAGCAGCATCTGAAAATGCTGAAAAACCATTGACATTACGAGAAGTAGCTGCAATAGTGATATAGTGTTTTAGGAGCACAAGGCTTCACTAGGTGTCACTGTAAAACAAAATGCAAAACAAATAGATGTGCTTGCCGGCAGCGTCTAGAATTTACAATTCGAAATGCCATCGAACTCTCCCATGTGATAATTAAAATTAAAATAAGCTTATCAGCATTGATTGTACACACCTATGCATATAAGATATAACATCGTATACATTATTGTGATTCGTTAAATGAAAAATCTCGATTAATCGTAGTTTTCGTGTATCCGTGTGACCCCTCCCCGCAATCACCCTGGATAATCGAGGTCCTATACTGTATATATATATCGCAATAATATAAGCAAGTAGACTATCGGCGAACGGTCGCTCGGAAAAACATCGATACGCACCTGAGATTTACTGCAAAGAGAAAAAAAAATCAATAAAAGATTTATCGAATGATATATGTACCTGCGTAAAGTAAAAAAAAATTTAATCGTATAGCATACGCGCTGCGACACGTAACGCAACGATAAAATAACAATTATATTTATAATTATAATCAGTATAGATTTGATATGATAACAGGCACACACCCTAATGTGCACAAAAATAATATTTATATATAAATAATGCCGCGATGTACACTGCGCTCGGTGATAACGTAGGTATACCGTAACATGCGTAATCGCGTCTCCACGTTGATCGGCCATTTTTATTCCAGTGGTATGTTATGAACGACGGCGTCATCGATTAAATGATAGTGGACGATGTCGTCATGATAATATAATGGGATAACACCTCTCGGCTGTAAATTGTGATTGGCAACACACCGCGCGATCTGTATGCATGCTACAAAATTATTGCATACTGCGACATTTCTGAATTTACCGTATAAATTACCGTTTATCAGTATTTATAACATATTTAGTTTTGTAGTTAGAATACATTTAGAAATTATAAATTTGAATCATAATATAAAAATGTGTTGCAAAATAAAAAAGGTGGGAAATAGTTGGTGGAAGCACTTCACCCGTCGGCTAAGACATATTACATTTGAAATCGATGATAAATCATTACATTCTTCAAAATGATTTTTATAGGAGTTCGTGCATGCACTATAATGTACTATGACTGCAAAAGAACTCATACATACTATTATTTGAGTAATATATAATAACCATGGCAACTTTATTTGTTATTTAAAAAAAAAATTAAATTTACAAAAATCTTCCGTTATAAAAATTGGTTTTTCTTTATGCTTATGATAACTACTGTGAAAAAAAAAGGAAAGTACCTTCTATAGAACTAATTTACTATCCAAAAAGCTTTTTATTCCAAAACTTCTACTTGACTCTTTCTATCGGAAAAGTTTTTTCCAAAAAATGACAAAACAAAAAAAAACGCAATTTTAAAACAAAGAGAAAAGATTTCTTGCTCCACTCAAAATATAAAATACATAAAAATGTATTATGAAATATTATAACGGGAAAAACGATTGTATACCCGCGTGTTAATTTTATTTTATTGCCTATTTGCAGGTAAGCGAAGTCGGTAGGTAAGGTCGAAGAAGGTTACGATATTGAAAAACTATCTCATCCATCCTCACCCCCCCCTCAACTATTAAATATTCCTAAATACACATCTGTATGTTGACAACATAAACAATTTAATTACTGCATAATAATGAAACGTGCGAGCCCTTGAACCTCGGAATATATTTTCCAGAGACGTATTTTTGAAAACGGAGATAAGGTTTATTTAAATTGAATAAATTAAAAGCAAGTTTCCGTCGATTGATTAATACATTTTATTGTTTACATAAGTTCACACACACGAAATAAAAATATATGTGCACGATAAGGTAATATTACACAAGACTTAGAAATAATTAAATTTAAATAAAATCCAAAGGTACGAAATATTCACAAGTACGAAAAAAACGACTACCTATGTCCAAAGAACAAAAAAAAAACATGAAATATGACCCGGTCCCGGAGAAATGTAATTTCGAAAAACCGTCGAGCGTGTAGACTGTGTATTTGCTAGTGGCATAGGTCGTCTGTCTTGACCGTGGTCGGGGCCTTCTTTAATATGCTCGTCCTACACTTTTCGGGGTGACTCTTTCCAAACTAAATGGTCCCTCTTTCCACTGCTAGTGATTAATTAATCCCTGTATTTTTGTGTGATGGATATCCAAAATGTCTACATTAATTTATCATTAATCGTCGCTTGTGTCAGAAATTCGGTATGCAAAATCCGTTGTATGCAGTTTTGATGCATTTCGTCTGACAGATTGTTTTTCTCGATAGCACATAACTATATTACATAGGCCTAAGGGTCGGAGCCTGTGCATCTGCGTTAGCTATAGTTCTAGATGGGTTGCAATGTACATTTGTAAGTATGAGTCGTTTATTATGGATCTGTCAACTCTATTTGACCGACCGTCGTTTATTATTGTTGGGGTAGACTTATATTCTATTAGGTATATAATATCAATACCTCGTTTTTTTGAAAGTACCAATTACTACTTACACGTATAAGTACTTACTCGCTTATAACGAGGAGCTCTACGTCAATGACGGCGTGATATTTTTATGTACTTGGTCACAAACTACCTATATAGTTTTGGGTTTAATCTTTAAATTGGACGCTTAGGTTATCACGGCACGTTTTACAATAAATACAGTTTTTGTTCTTGTTAATATTAGTCATCGGAATAATATATTGTAGAGTATCATCAATAATTATCGAAATAAAAAATGAGACCATTATAATATACTTATATGTGTTCTTTTATCGTCATATGTTTCAACACATTTTTAATAATTTTATAATATTGTACACAACTCTGCAATAATATAATGTTGATTAATATTTTAATTTAAAAAATTGAATATTTGTGTTGTATAATATTACAAACTGTACGTTTGTATCAATTACAGCTATAGAGATCGTAAATTTGATATAATATATTGCACTGCAAATTACAGAATATGTTATAATATTAATTATATTATCAATAAAATGATTTATTTATAAATAGTAACTAGGTATATAAAATATTTTCAATTTCTATTGTATATATATATATATATATTATGTAATTTTTCCAAATTGTCAAATACTAATATTACAGATAGATTATAATTATAATTAGGGAACGGATAGGTATACCCATATATAAATGCATATTTTAATATTATTAGAATAAGCCGTTTGACATCTGATAAAAAATGTGTACGATTTATTTCATACTTATTAAAATAATATCAATTTTATTTTGCATGTTTTTTTACTTTTTCAACTTTTTTGTATATTTAATGCATATTTGTCATTTTTCATGTTTTTAGTTTTAACGTATATTTTTGTTTTTAATTTACATTATTCTTATGTCCAGCTCTAGAAATGTGGGCAATTATGTTTTTGAATACTAAATATTTTAAAATCCCAAGTAATAACTTTCCAGTGTATAATAAAGTAGACTTTATCCGACAAAAAATTTGTACGATTTTCATCATATTTATTAAAATAACATCAATTTTTTTTTACGTTTTTTGGGCATATTCAATGCGTATTTGTAAATTTGAAATGCATATTTTGTAGCATGTTATAGTATTTTTAGTTGAATATTTTAATATTTGAGGGTTTTTTTGAGGTCCTAATTATGATATATTGGAATTGTGAGTAATTTGTTTCTGAAGCAATATTCGATAATATACATTATACATTTATACCTAATATGTTGAAATACATAGGTATATTATATTAAACAGTCATATGTACATGTAAATAAATGTATAATATTTCCATTGATTATTATATTTATAATCAATGATAACATATGTCACACGCCAATTATATGCGTGCATTACAATCACGTAACTTACATATGCATTAATGACAAATATTGAACATGTATTTTAATATTTTAAAATAAATATTACGCAAATGAATATAATCCAGTCAGTATATATAGTAAAAGTAACTATAAAATGTATTTTCTTAAATATGATAAATAAAAATGTTTTGATTTATGCAATTGATTTGTGTATAGGCGCAGTCATTTCACAATTTACAACAAATACATAACGAATAGTCAGACTCTGTATACGGTAGCATTTATAAATTTTTTTTAAATGTAATAAGTATATAATGATATTATGATATTATTTGCATGGAAGATTAAATGATTATCCAAAATTTATAAGCAATCATATTTTATTCAATGGCGGATATTCATTAATATAATATTTTATTGAACAACTTTAAACAAATGGGTAAATGATTTTGTGAACACATTAGTTATAAATATTGTATTTTAAAATGTATTATTTTTCTGTACCTCGTTCCATATAATTCACAAATGTTTTAATTACATTTTTTGAAAGTTTATTTTTTAAGTAAAAATTCAAATTTCGGCCGCGTCACTACTAGTTTGCATGTTATTAAATGTAATGGATTCCTAAGAAACCACTGCTGCAGTTTTGTGCGCCGACGACTAGTAGGCAGTCATCTGTCGTAGCCTAATGCATCTCATTTATATTTTACAATATTGTTTCATTTTACTATCCATTTTATTTTATTAAACTCCAAAAAGTAACGTATATGTATATGTATGTATAAGCATAAGTATACGTAGAAGACATGGGACTAACAAATTTAGATTGTAAACATCCATGGCTTCGATCTAGGCACGTAGCCAGGATTCATTCTACGAGGGGGCCAAATTTTTATTGGCCTCTTTCTCTCTTCACCAGATTTTTAAGGAGTTTTTTTTGGGCAATTTTTATGAAATTTTAAGGAAAATGAAAATTCAACAATTTAAAAAAAAATAATCATGTGTCAGTACTATTTTTTTAATATTATATCATGATTCACGATATTTGTTAAAAATCACGTTCATCCTCTAAAACTACAACTTTTCTCTACAAAATATGAAATATGAGAATATTTAATGCGTTGGAGCGTGGTTTTTTTTCAATATATTTTTTAGAAAGTCTAAAATCCGTGATTGAAAATCGTGAAATTTTAAAATTTTAAAATTTAAAAAAAAAAACAAAAAATATTGTTTACCTAAAAAAAACTCCGCGCTACGGTATTCTAGTATTCTCATTTTTTATATTTTATATACATTTTAACTCTGCGATTGTTAAGAGAGAAGTTGTAGTTATAGAGCGTGAACGTATTTTAATACTGCTAAAATGGGCGTGTAGCATCCTCTTAAAAAACTGAGGGAGCCAACTCATGGCTTTTTGTTTTTGTTTTGATAAAAACATTTTGACAAAGTTGTGTACTTCGTTGAAGTATGTCGAACACTGATCAGAAATAAAGGTTCGCCGCACCATGTATTGTCTCAAGGAATCCGTAGATCATCCGTGTGGCTACAATATAAGGACGTGCGGCTGAAATTTTTTTTGATTTGATTCGAAGACGGTTTTCACGGGGAAAAAAACGTTTGTGTAAATTCGACCTTTTTGATAGCATATTTGGGTAAATATAGCTATAATATGTACGACTTCTATTTTAAATCAAATATAATAGGTATAGTAACAATGTATATTTACAAAGTCTATAATCCAACGATCCAACGAGCGATGAACGTTTTATTATTTATGTGGTGTTTCTCAGCAAATTTGAGAGTATTTTCGAATTCGACTATTCAAGTGAAAGAGTAATCCGTTTCAGATTATAGATACAACCGAAAGCAATATGTACATTGTATTGTATGTATTGTATTATATTTGTATGACCATAGCCATTTTCCTAAAAAATTCACATTTTATTTACCTCCACTGTCCATTCCACAGCTGAGACCATCAGCGTAACAGCGGGAGACTACCGAGCCCCGATGGACATGCCATAAACGGCATCAGAGTATCCCGGAATCTTTACCTTTGAAAAAGTGCCCAACACCGGCTCGAGGATTCTCCCGAAAATAAATAACATACGGAACCGGTTCTCAGAATGGAAACAAACCGGGTAACGGTGTACGTTAAACCAGGGTGCCGACCGGACTCCGGACCCGTGACGGAGCACGTGTGTCCTCGCCGACACGGTGGGAATGGGCGACCGGCAGTGACGGGACACTGTAAAAACCATGGCTAAATATCTAGGTACGACAGCAATATTTACGTTTCCGTCCAGTTGTGCCGTTCATGGGATGAAAACAGAAATTGTGACGTCAACTGACGAGGATTTTCAAACGTAGACAAATGAGCGTATGTCATAGGTATATTATTAATTTCATCGGCAGATGACGTAGTACACGTGGGCAGTTCGAATTGCTGACATACCTAGATATTTAGCCATGGTAAAAACTAAACTGGTGGGGTCGAGCTAGTCCCTATAATTGTGTGTAGTATGAAAAGTTTAATGTGTAGTACGAAATTAGCAAGTGCGTGCATCAAATTAGCCACTTCTGCATTTATACATATTACACGTAATGTTGATGATAAAAATAAAAAATGTCCTTTAAAGAAAAAATGAATTAAATGTGCAGTACGAAAACCAGAATATTTCGGGGCTGGATCGAACCAATGCAACACCAGTGACGGGTGACGATCTTACGTCGAAACTCACTAAAGTGGTGTGTCCGCCTATCGCGGTCAGTGCCAGCGCAATCAATTGTGGGGGGGGGAGGCGAAGTGTGCCTATGCACCAGGTGCCGCTCTTACAAAGACCCCGCAAAATTTTGGAACATATATTTCTTGAGAAATTTTTGAATAAGACCTTTTTATTTGCTTACGCAAAATATATCTTGCACCAGGCAGGGACGTAGCAAAGTAATTTTTTTTTTTTGAGGGGGGTAGGTATTTCATTTATCGAATTTTTTTAATATTTTTATTTTTTTTCTTATTTATTCCTTAAAAGTATTTTATGAAATAAAAAATGACTAAATATTTGTTGACCTAACATTAAAATATTGGATATAAAAATTGAAAAAGTAAAAATGTCGATTAAAAGTTAACTTGTTGATAAGTTAAAAACTGTTGTCCAAAGCCAAAAACAACTATACCACTAGTTGCTACGATAAACAAAACATTAGTAATATTAAAAAAAAAAAAATTCAAGAAATATCGACATCATTAATTACATGCGTGTCTGTGTGTACGTTATCGATGTGCGCAATACTGATAATAATTGCCTATACATACCCTTTAAAATTAGCCTACCAGAGAGCAGCTTTAACCGAAGCATGCAGATGATTATGAAAATAAATTTCAGTGTTAAGTTAATAGTATTAACTTAATACTTGATACAATGCAAATTTAAATCAGTAAAAAGATTTATGTAGTATATTAATTGTTAAAATAATAATTAACTATATTTGGGAGAACAAAAACTGGCCGATGGTAAATGTGTTAGCAACTATTATTTTTCTGATAAGGAACAGTTCTCAAACTAAGATACACTTATTAATTATATAGGTAATTATATTAAATAACACTTTGCGTAACACTATACTGTAAATATATGAAAAATCTTGGTAAAAATAATTATTCATTTTCAAAATATTGTAAAAATTAAATTTTTGTAATAATTTTAACATTTATTATATTATTACATCAAATAATTGAAAATTTATAGTTGAGAGATTTTAAGACCTATAAAAAAAATATAATTTAAATAATACGATTGTTTTAAAAATAAATTTAAAGCCGTACAAATGTACAAAAGTATTTGTATTTAAACGCATACCAAGTATTTGTGTTTGTTCTTAAATACTTTTTTTAAAAAAAGTATTTGTATCTCTATTTAAATACAATTTTAAAAGTATTTTTCTACAGGACTGCGCGTTAATTATTGATCGAAAGGAAAACCATTTATTATAATAATATTAGCGATGGGAAATTATTATTGTTAAATTATTGTTGTTGTTACGTTGTGTTATGCTGCAAAAGGAGAGTATATAGATACTTTGAAAATATGATAAAAATAATAGTGATGGAAGATACGAATAGAAATAATGTGGTCTGTTATCGGCATCGTGTTGATGCCGGCAGGGGACGTGTGGGAGGCGCCGCGGTAGTGATAAGATGTCTGTGGTGGTGGTGTCTCCTAATCGGACGTGCGCCAAGTCGACTGACCGACAACGATTCGTTATAGTTTTCAGTCGACGCTTAATAGCACACCGGGCAACTACTAAGTTTACAACAACAAATATTGTTGAGACTCGTCACTAAGAGCCATCCGTTATGGTTCGATTTAGTGTTCACCATGTTTCGTTGCTGTGAATCGTTTGGATCTTAAAAAAGACCAACATCACTTCAAAAACGAAATTAGGTATATATTAATTAAAATATTTTTAAAAATAATATCAATATTTGCTTTTACTCTATTCTAACAATTCTTTTATACTTTATTTTTTCTTCGAACAAGACCCACGTCAACTTATTTGCCAATAAATTCTGAATATATTATTTAATTTTAATAAAAAAAAAAAAATCAAAACACATTTTCCGTTTGAACAAGTCCGTCGAAATCATTCAAACTGCATCACACAGAATCACACAAAGAAATTGCTTCCGTACAGTGAGTATTTTACAGTATATATATTTTTTTTTTTCATTTTCGTAATTTAATTTATTAACTACGAATAATTTAATAGTATTAGGTATAGTCGTTCCGTTTTCGGACGTCACAGTCACTCCATATAGGTATTATGGGTATCTACAAATTATTATTAAGAAATTCTTATAATATTATAATAAAACAATATTTTTATCGGACTAATCGTCGTTAGTTGTCTATAATTAAACAATTTTTCCCCTCACTGAAATAATCTCGACTTAACAAAACTGTAGGATTTCTCAATTGGTAGGTAGGTATCTATAATGTATTATATTATATTTTGATTGTCGTACTCATATACTATGATTACGATATAATATTATATTGATACGAGTTTAATATTCTAAACCGTCGAAATACCACACGTAGGCGTCACGTGCACGTCATCGTGCGAATATACATATATTTCGACATATACCGCTGTCTGGCGCCGTTCCGAGTTTATTTTCGGCCGTGATCTTTTGAAGGGCGAAAAGGACAGGTTGGTGGGTAGGTGTTATATTTATATTTTTTATTTTTCCCCTATTACTCGAGAGTTCAGATATTATTTTTCGTGTGATGAGCAAGATAGTGGTGTCATGTAGTGTGAGAGCAGTTTTCTTTTTTTTTTTATATATATAATTATTATTATTGGCACACGTTTCGGTCACGCCATTTGGGTCAATAGCGTTGTTTTTCGACTATTTTAGAGAACAAAAAACGACCTCGTTTCCATATTTTATATTTTATTTTATTCTCGTCTACATAGCTATAGAGATATATTGATATGTGTGATGTTTTTTCGATTTTTTTTTTTTAAATATTCGAGGTCGGTTTTCAACAGGTTTTCATAACCAGGTAAATGGTTAGTTTGGTAGTGTAGAATGAACGCGCACCATCAAAGGTCCACGATGCGTGTCAGGTACACGGCAATGGGTTCCGGACGCGATGACCCTCCGCCTCTGTGAAGCGCACGGACACTGCCGCTGATATATAATCGGGGCCAACGCACTTGCTCACAGCTTGACAGATATATTATTTAAATAAAAAATAGATACACATTTTTGCAACTTTTATATTTCTCCTAGGAAGCATCTTCTTCACTCGGTAACCATTAATTAAAATTAATATTTTTTTTTAATTAATATATTTGGTCGTTATATGCATGCACTAAAGCTATATAACATATACCTACTATTAGTATACATTGCATGCGCTTATAATGGATGTCTCGATCGATTTTCAACGTGAAATTTTCAAGTTTTTGTTATTTCCTATTTTCAACGGCTCTTGTATAATTGTTATTCGAATTTCGAATTTAAATCACTATATACTTCATATCACTAGATATTTTTTTATTATTATTTAAGAAAAATTTACCTGTCACCCATTTTTTTCGGAATATCCCTCAGTATATTTATTTATTGTATTTATTTAAGAGGGGGTATTAAAATGAAATATATTATAATTAAGATTAAGGGGTTGTGTATAGGCAATTATTTGATTTATTCACGTTACGCAGTGTGTTTGCGTGAGTAGTATTTGGTCTTTAGCGTGTGTAAATAATTTCGGCATAAAAATGATGGTGTGTTCACTGCACATGGTGATGGTTGCACGCACAGGTACGTCATGTCAATAAATACGGCTACTGAATTTGAAAAGACACTAAATCCCATTTTCAACCTAACTGATTGTCCTAGTGATGTGATAAGGACTTTTCCAATTTTTAAAATTTTTTTCCCTTGATTTTCACAAAAATTGAAAATATTAATTTTTAAATGTCCAAATTAAAATAACTCAACTTTAAGTGGACTTAGAGAGAAAAGATCAAAAATGTGGGAAATTCGATCTAAAGTAGACATTACGACAAATTCAGATCAATTTTTATAATCCTTATCGCATCACTAGATCCATCGGAACGTTGGAAATAAAAATGGTCTAATTTGCTATGTTACGTGTGTGATAGAGAAAGACAGAAAATCGGTGCTTCCAATCCTCTTAATATGTTGTACAATTAAAAAACCCAGGAAATAACCTATCCAGGAGGTAAAGAATAAAAATTTGAAATATTATATAACGAAAATTAAAAATTTTATTAAAAAATTGAAATCAGAAATCCTTTCTTTTGTTAGTTAGGTTTTAATTATATTGTATTTTAATTTTATTAGGTATATGATCTCCTAAATAATAATACAAATGCACCATATAAATAAAAATAAATAATAATAATAGTAAACAAATCAGGGGGAAAATTGCTAAAATAATGAATAACAAATAACACGAAAATATCCTATTTATATTATGCTATATTTTTACAAAATAGTCTACAAAAGAAATCAAAAGATGTAATAACTATATACCACATGAAATATGTATTTCGTCTTATCGAATATTCACTTCATTTAATTAATTTATTCATTTTATTTCTCAGCTGTACGCCTGTACCTATGATCTCTACGCTATTAAAATATGATAATATAGGAGTTGATAATATATAAAATCACGTGGGTAGGTACTATATGATAGTACGTACATGATTTGAGTAGTTTTTTACATGTGTAATATTTATAATTTTGATCATTTGTATATGTTTCAATTCAATGTAAGTGTATAATTAATATATAATTAATAATAATAATAATAATAATAATAATAATTAATATATTAATAATATATTATAAATTATAAAAGGTTTTAAAAAAATTTTAAATTCAAGTTTGAAAGAGTAAATGCACCATCCCAAATTCTTTCATTAGTCGCCTAGAGATATTGTTACTGATAAATTAAAAAACTATTAATACCTAAAACTGATAAAATATTTAACAATACGAGTAGGTAGGACAGGTAAATTAAAAAATTCATTATTTAAAATATAGTTTACTTCAAAAAAAATGTTTAAATTAAACGACTCAAAATATTATCCCAGGTGACCATAATATTATTATAATTATCTACATGTGACACGAATGGTTAAACGCTTTAGTCTACCTATATTCTTCAGGGCACTCTTTGTTTGCATGTTTTTATTTAAACACTATACTTTTAATCCAAAATAACAAATACGGTATTTATAGATCCATTAATTATAACTGATAACAAAATGTATATCATTTTAAACGTGATTTTCTTATATCCACTGAGAATACGTTATCATCTACAGAAAACACATAAACTAACATTGGTCATTCGATTACTATTGTAAAATGTGTGTATTTTATAAGTGTTTGATATAGGTAACACATATTTTATACTATAATATAATTTTGTCGTATTATCATAATTAATTCAAAAAAATCAGAATGATTCAAAAAACAATACCTATACCTAATGTATAATATTTTGTTTCTATTGTAATTGACAAACGTCATAATATTTAATATAATAATAATAATAATAATAATAATTATGTAATATTAATAGAATAATAATTACTTAATATTTTGCGTCATTTGTACTTTGACATTAACAAATACGAGACCAAAATCCAATAGATTTTTCTAAAAATAATAATGACATATGATAGGTATGTAATATTTTTTTTATAATATATACATTCAATTTGAAACTCTTGTAATTATTTGACATTGGTATTATAATCGTTTTATATGTGAACTTTAATTCGAGAGTTCATCGAACATATTCTTGGTTTTATTGACCAAAGAGATATTACAGGTTATCGTTAATATTATGTGTTACCTGTAAAGAAACATATCTAAAAATAATAGGTATAGCGTTATTATTATTATTATTATTATTATTAAATTCGCATATTCTTATGTAGTGAATAGTTAAATAGCTTCTCTGACCTTAATGTATTGTATATTTTAAAACTGTATGGTTAAAGAGCCTCTGATAATGTTTTTGCACATAATCTAATTTTCGTCGATGCCAATTAAAATTTAATATTAAATTAATGAAGAGCAAATGCAAAATAAATTGTGTTCACTATGCTAGTTGGATGAATAAAGAGTGACTGATATGCGAATATATTATATATATACAAAAACTGATTACGTACGTCCGATGATATGCGTTAATGAGTGAATATATTGAATAGGGTTTTTCATGTTTTAAACGATAAGCATATTATAGAAAAATGGATTGAAATTTGCTGTTAAATATGCTTTACGTTTAGATTTGTCTAAAATAACCTATCTCTCTTATAATCTGCAAGCTTCTAATCTCTATAATCTTGTATAGGTAATTATATTTTTTATAATATCTAAGCTTTGGCAGTGCTGTGCTTAATTATGAAAACGGGCATGTGATGTTTTAAATGTGGCTTTTATTTCTTTCAATCGATGTGTCGATGACATTCATTCGTAACGTGCATTATTATTGAAAATCGTTTAAAGTATATTACGCAATGTTAATTTATGTGGGATTATTATGAAAAAATATTAATAATTTACTTTATTCGATTTGTTTGTTTGCTAGAATTGTCGGACCTCAGTGGTTATAAATTAATATTTCAGAACTCGTTAACGTTCAGAGGGTTGAAAACAGGAAAAACCAGATGTAAGCTCAAAATTATATCTGCCTACATACATACACATATCATTATTATTTAAGTTATTATAGTTTATACCACATATATATATATATAGGAAAACGTTCAATCCCTGACCCTCTGAACGAGCTGTCCACAGCGTATAAAATGCCGTCAATGCGTGTGGCAATGATCTCCACACAAATAATATCACCAAACATTTTGTACAGGACACGTCTTAATATTAAAATGCGGTTTCGGCCGTTGCTTCTGTTGTTCATTCAGGTACCAAAGTCCGAGCAAATCGCCTATCACGACTACAAACATAATGGCCGAGTGCTGTGCTGACGTCATGGTGGCGCACAGCCCGCCCCTGTTCACGGCCCACAATGCGACACAGCCCGAACTGTCCGCACTCTACCAGAACCTGTTGGTCATCACGAAAAAGCAACATTCGCCGCTGTCCGTGCGCCGGTACAACGCGCGAACGTATTCGCCGACTAGGGAGGACGGCGCCGCCGTCAGGCAGACAGCGCAGGCCAAGCCCAGGAGACCGTGTCTGGTCATCAGAACCGATTCGGACGGGAGCATCGGATCGTCGTCGGGTTCGTCGTCCGACGAAAACGAGCCGTCCAGTCCGATCAGGAGTAAAAAGAAAGTCGTTTTTGCCGACGACCGAGGCTTGTCTCTGACTCAAGTAATTGGCTCTACTATACTAATGTATCTCTACTTGAAACATAATATAACTCATAAGTATATAAGCATCGACGAATTATTATTGTCAATTTGAAAAACAATAATTATGACTTTTAAGCGTGGACTTTAGTTACTGGCATAGTTTGGAGGAGGGGAATTCACTTGGGAATGCTATTAGAACTTAGCTCCGGCTAAAAAGATTATTTGATTCTGAGCGAAGCGAATATTGGCTTATTCGATAGCAAATTAGTTCTATTATCTCTATAGTTGGCACTTTAGAGAGGTTTTTTTTTCCCCAGTACTCTTGTGTAGGAAAGGGTAGTCACATTCTGATCGCTGTATATTGGTATAAGTATCAAAAATGATAATTTAATGAATATAATTCATACAGTGCCGGTGGTTATACATTTTACCATGTTTGTTATCCAGAATGTTATGTTCACCCGCTCAAAAAATAGTTGATCAAAAAACCCCCGTAATAACTAATGTAAATTCAAATATTCATTATACTCCGAATGTAAAAAAAAAAAACAAAAAACAAAACCATCTCGTTGGTTATCGTTGTTGTGTCGGATACGTTGACCCGAAAGAATGGAACCTGGGTGGTTACCAGCTATTTATTGACTATTGTAGGAATAACATAATATAGAAGGCGTAAAATAATCTTTCAACGTGATTTTTTTAAGAATAACAATCGTACGTCATTTCATTAAGTGCACTTAACTACACAAAACGGTTGACTAATCATTTTAAGTTAGTATAATATATACCTACTTACTTATAATATGTATAGCTACTCCAGTCTCGGTCATTAAACATATCTAAACCGTAGATAAAAAAAAGTATTTAATATACTACTCATATAGAATCAACATAATTTTCTATAGGTTATCCTAGATTTGGTTCATTTTATATACCTAGCCATATTGTGTTGTACTTACTCGTTCATTGTTTCCATGTTTTCCAAAAAAATATCAACATAAACGATTAGGAGAATTAAAAACCGTAGGTATATAGTTATTTTTTATTTTTATTTTTTCTAAAAATTCATTTATTTGGGAATTTTTATTCCGAGTACCACTGAACCAATAACTAACACGTTAGGTATGCCGTATTAGCATAAAATTCTTTGATGATAATTTTTAACCCGAACATCTGACGTGTCGTTTTCGTTACTTCACGGGAACAAATCATTTTTGTCTGGTAAATATTTGGAAATATTATAGTTCGATTTACCACAATTTAGTCATAATAATTATATGCCCAAATTATTAAAATAACGTGATAAATTTAAGTAGTTGATTTATTCTAGTTAAATTTAACGCATAAATATTTAAATTCTCTGTTTTAGAACAAAATTACAAACGTTATAGGTAATTCAACTACATATAATAATATTATATATATTACGCAGATAAATATATGATTATATTAAAAAGAAACTAATCTATCATAATTATCATTATTTATTAGTTCCTCTTGAGTCTTGCAGGTACAATTAATAGAAAACATATACAGTACAAATACATCAATATTCTTACAATTATTTTCTACAGATAATATAATATAATAATCTTCATTTGTGAAATCGTATTATGATTCAATTGATTATTTTGCTATCAAACGGTGTACAAATCAAGTAGTAATCTATAGTTGGTAATTCACGAACTGTATAGATAATGTCATTTATCATGAATAATGTATCATATTATACCTAATACACCTAATATACCTATATATCATATGATACCTAATTAATAACAAACATTATTCTACCCTAAACAGGTTAATGTTGTAGTCTAATGGTTAGGAAAGTTAGGTAGGTAGGTTGAATATTAATTGTTGTATGTTGTATTCGGAGGTTGCGAATTCAAATCTCTATGACCTCCATGACTTTTTCCATTTTTTTTTTCAATTTACTAATATTTACAAAGTTAAAGTAAAAGTTAACCAACTAAAATATACGGGTAGTTATAATAACCATAAGAATTTAAACTTGCTCGTATAGTCATTTTACCAACCTTATATTATATGTCTAGCTGTCACTCACTATATGTACACAAGTACACAAACGTATATAATTTTGGTGCAGCACAACCATTTGAAATAGTATTTCAACCATATTTTATGTCCGTGTACAGGTACGATTGATGAACGAACCTTCGAACCAACCTCCGAAACTGATGGCCGCCAACCTGTACTTGAACTCGCAGTCGGCCGGGGTGGTCAAACAAGTGGACCAACACTGGAAGGTCCGCTTCTCGCAGCCGGCCTCCAGTTACTTGGACTTCCGGAAACGGTTGGACGTGGGCAACGTATCGCTGGAGAACGTGATCGTCAAGTCGCCGGACAACCGGATCCAGGGCACGGTCAAAGTGCGGAACCTGTCCTACGACAAGGATGTGTTCGTCCGGAGCACGCAGGACAAGTGGATCACGCACCAGGACACGCAGTGCACGTACGTGCAGAACAACGCCATGGGGAACGTGACCGCTAACGGGGGGCCGTGTTCGACCCCGTCCGGTCCCATGCAGAACGTCCCGGCCATCTACGACACGTTCTCGTTCCATCTGCCGTTGCCCGTCGACGCCCCGTGCATGGAGTTCGCCGTGTGCTACAAGAGCACCGAGTTCGAGTGCTGGGACAACAACGACGGCAGCAACTATTGTCTGTCCGCCGGCGCCGATCATCCGGCCGGTCCGCTGCTCCAACAGCCGCTGGCCCAGCAATTGCTGCACTCGGCCGCGTCCGTACCGCCGCCACCGATGTCCCCGTCCATACTGGCCGAGTACGGCCAGCAGCCGCCGCTCGTCTCGACGAAACAGCCGGTCCACTATTTCGGCGCCCAGTCCGGACAGAACTCGTGGAGGAATCAGAGAATCGACACACCCATCTATTGGTGAACGTGCGCGCTGTTCGCTCAAACCGCTGACTAAAATGTAAGTACATTGTACATATTGGAACACGCTTTGTTTAACTGGTGACTTTGAATTTTACGAGTAATTTGACTTCCGCCGCCGTGGACGAGTTGTGAATTCCGACACGTTTTGACGCTTTGTTCTAAATTCGAGCCAATAGTTGGACCATGACATTGAACGCTATACCGCTATTTCACTTTGTTTTCACGCCAATATACAATACAAAGAAATTACATTTTTATTATCGCCCATACAATATAGTTGTGCAAAAATCGAGTAAATTGGGAAATAAATTATTTAAATATATGCGTGATTGACCACGGTTCATGTCTAATATAGGCTATCCCGAATTCAAATATTTATCAATAATAATAATAATAATATTTATTTTTGAAAATTTATATATATATGCAAATATTATATACTATTTATAGTACCTATATTAATTATAGCGTGTATAACATTAATTTCTATCAAACAAACTCTATAGTTCACGGTTATTGTATAATTGACTTGGTAATTGAAAATTGAGTTTTCAATGTACAATTTTTAAAATTATTAGGTAGTTATCAATATTTGTGTAATTAAACTAGCTAGTATAAAATATATACATTGCATCAAATTTACCTATCTGATATAATTACAATAATTAAATCAAAAATGGACTTCACCATATGGTGAGATTTTATAATAATAATTTCAATGACGTTCAATTAATTTATATCAGTATTTTGTATAGTGATCGTAAAACGGCCAATATTTGTCACTTATTTATATATTACTATATGCGCCATACTTTCTCATCTAAATTATAATACTTACATATAATATATTATAATCAATTAATTGTCATGTTGACATTTGAGTAATAAGTATTTTTTACATTATAATTTTTCAAATATTTACATTTTTTTCAAGTTACGTTAGGTAGTTAAATAAAGAAAAATAGGTGAACATCCTCGGCATCCCCCCTCACAAAATTATGTACATTTATTAAGTGATGTTTGCCGATGTACTGGTCAGATGTTCGTTTAAGCTATCGGGCATTTTTATCTATTTTATTCTTATCATACATTATAGTTATTATGCGGTTAGTACGCCTTTTTCTAAGCGACCTTGTCTATTTATTTTTACCGTATCCTAGTCATTGGCCAAACTAAACGATCCATTTAATTTTAATAATTACGGAATCGTGACATCTGTAGATTTATGTTTTATTAACATTTATTTATGTTTGTAGATCGTGGAAGATTTTTTTTTTTTCTAAAAAAAATTTGCAACAAAATGACGTTCAAAGTTAACCCGGAAAACTGTCTGTTGCCCACCTAGACAACCATCTTTAGTCGACGTGCATGACCGTGTGTGAGTGTCAGAAAATGTCCATCTTATTGTTCACTAAATATAAACCAAAAAATACAATTATATAATAATAAAAAAAAAAAAAAAAAAAACACAACTGGAAAATCACATTATTGTATACGTTTGTTTTTTTTTTTTTTTTTTTATATAAAATTTTTAAATAGGTATTTATTATTTTAGATTATAAGCATATATTTATATAATATTATCACGTTTCAAAAATCAGCGTAATATCTCATTGAACTGACAAATCGTTTTTTATTCGTGTAATAAAAAAAAAATTGAATGTAAAATCAATTACAAATAGATTAGAGTAGGTACTATAACAATATGGGTATCACTGGTTTGATATTGAAATTTTTAGGTTTGTTCTCCCAATGTCTTATAATACAAAAATATTAATCTTAAAAGAAATTTATTATTATTATTATTATTATTATTATTATATGCATTATACATCTATATACCTATATATACATATATATTTTTTTTTATGTTTTATGAGTTTTTCTTATACTGAATAATATATTGTTTTTTTTTTTTTTTTTTTTTTTTATTAGAAAGTGATAATGTGTAAATTAAAGACTAATTAATGGCCATCTCGTAAGACTGATCTATACATACGTGTACATACTCTTATAATATTTTACTTTTCATAGTATCGCGGAAGGCCAGAAGCGTCTATATTTATTTTTTATAATTATTATTATTATTATTATTATTATTATTATTATACTACCTACTATTATTGTGTTCTTTTGAATTATATATTTATTCGTTCTCTTTTACAAGATGTATAAAAAAATTTACGACAGAAGCGTATATGTCATACAATTTTGCTAAAATATACACTGTAATATTTTGAGATGGCCATATATCATTTACAATTATATAATTTAATTGTAGGGAAAGAACATTTAAAATAATTAATGGAATACGTATCATTTTATTATTTTTATGTGTTTTTTTTTTTAAATTTGTAAATTGTTTAAATGTTATCTCCCGTTCTCCACTCTGCCACTTTATGTATAATTATACAACTATACCTATAGTAATCAATTTTATGTTTATATATTTTTATTTATTTATTAATAATTAAAATTTTTTTTTTTTAGTACATTATGATACATCGTTTATCTTAATAATGACGGTTGATAGTGGCAGCAATGCGCAATATATTATATTATGGAAGTTCTTGATCCGGGGGTTTCATTTAAAACATTTATTAAGTATTTTTTAACGAGATCGTTTCCATATCCCTTATTTTTGTACATTTATTTTTACATTTACACACGCCTATATTTTTCTTTTATCGCCGCGTATATTAGTGATATTAAAAAAAAAAAAAAAAAACCGAAAACTGAAAAATGAAATCTAGTCATTAGTCTAATATTTATTAACATGCTCTATACAGGTATAATAAAATATAAATTTCGAAAGTCGCATGGCTGCTTTATGTCCTTATTTTCAAATATATCCTCCAAACGAATATTATTATTATATCATAAATATTTTTATCGAATCTTTTGTCTATAATCAATTTTTTGGGTACTTGTAAGTATCAAAATTAAAATATTATATTGTGTGTGTGCATTATAATTAGTTTATAATGATGATTAGAGAAAGCTGTATATAAATCCATATGTGAAAACACGTGTATATATCTCTATATCGATTATAATATTATTTTTGTACACATTTATTCTAAAAACAAAAAATCCGCAATTATTATAATTTTTATTTATTTAATATTATTGTCATTTATATACTTATTTTATTTTATTTCATAATTTAGTACAACATTATAATCTTCATAAATCATAATAATAATTATTTATATTATATATTTACGTATATGTTAGTTATATGTATATGATATTTATTATTATCGAATATGTATACTCGATTTAGAAAATATTAAACGTTATTCCCCATGAATTTAAAATTAAAAATTATTACAATATACTATATTATGTACCTATATAATTACGTTGTGTATAAAACGAATTGTAAAAATAAACTCAGTGTTAACTAATTGTAAATTTACAGTGGAATTTTACATTTTATTTAATAGTCCTATTGTATAACCCTTTATCGTGTTCCTCGTATCCATGCAGGGGTAGTCGATTCCAAAGTGTGGTTTTCAGAAGATTACGAATATAAGGATCTGACGGATCCCGGACAATAACCTTAAATCTAGGTTTTTCGACAATAATCACTCAACGTGATTAACGTGATTAATAATTAATTACATAATTTCAATTCAAATGATTGTACCATAATACCATTGATTATATATTATTATAATCAATGATAATACTTATGGTATACTCGTGTATACACTTACTACTTAGTATAGAAGAAAGTATGCATACATACAAATACGACATTACATAATATATGACATAAATATTAAGTATAAAATATTTTATAGATACTCGGGGACCTTGTGAATACTTTTTATGGGGTACCTTATAATTACTGCGTCTAAAAGCTCAAGTTTACATGAACAAACCATATACGTAATCTTGAACTACTTTTCGAAAACATAGCGCGAGAAATTCAACAAATTTTACAAATTTGTACAAATGATATAACAATCGCCGGTACGAATTTGGAGTGGATAGGATAAAAGTTACAAATTCCGGGTGCTGGCGTCACGTGACGCTGGCACCCGTAACACGAAAATCGATATTTAAGGGTTTCGGAAGGGTGTACGAATTTCGAATTTAATGTTACAAATGCTGCCATGCTCGCAAGCCCGGATTAAAATAATTTGAGACCTCGGGGCCAACATTTCCTACGAGGCCCCATTGCTCCAATATAAAAAAAAAATTCCATAATGTATAATTTTAATTTTGATGTTAAAAAACTATAAAATTTAAATATTTTTCTTGCTTTACACTTGGCAAACTCAGTTATCATATTATCAAAATGTGTTATTTTTACAATATCATTTTCAGATGCCAATACCATAAGACGCGCTGTTAAATTATCCTGTGAACTGGTTGTTCTGAAATTATTTTTTATTCTTCCAAGTTTTGAAAAAGCCCTTTCTGCAGAACAATTTGCACTTGTTATAAATATATCTTAAGCGCAATGTATAAATTGGGAAAAACATCAATTAATGTATTTTCATTAAACCATTTCCAAAGATCAAGTATATATTAACATGTTGAAGGTCTACTTAAAGTTATATTTTTATTTTATTATAAATAATTTCAATACCCATAATTTATAACTGCTATAAAAAAATGTCTAGTATAAAATCCGAGGCCCCCTAAAAATGTCAAGTCTCCCGAGGCCCGGGGGCCATGGCCCGCCCCTGAATCCCCGGGCCTGCATGCTCGGGAGGAGTGTGGACAATTTCGCCATCCGTCTACAAGACGGATCGACAAAAATGGACGCCGCCCGACCGATGTGATTTTTCGCAATTGACGATTTTTTTTTCAAATGGCAATGTACCCCTGCGGAAATGTGTGAAAACAATAAATTTTGAAATTGGTTCGAAAATAAATGAGCGAGTATTTTTAAAAAACATTATAGGTATCTTCTTGTCGGACCATATGGGTTTAGGCCGCATTTTGCCGCCACCGACTCCATAACCAAGCAATTTTGTACCTAACCTTTGGAAACTTATAATACCTATTTGAATTTTTCATTTTCATATGATAATGTATAGGTAATATAACGAGGAAAAATGTTTTCAGTGACCTCAGTGGAACGCAGGCGCGGATTCAAGAGTAGGGGGTGAAGAGGGACGTGCCCCCTCCAAATTCCAAAAATCATATATTTATAATATGTTATATAGACATAGTTTTAGGCAAATATGTACCCGTAAAAACATTTAGGGTATGTATACACATGAATAGTAAAATTATACGGCTTTATAGTTATTTTAGGTAAATAACCTAATGAATTACCTATGTAATTATCTGTTATTTCACCTTGCGGACATTATAATGCTACGAAATAATTTGAAATAAAAATCATTTTTATTTATTTATTTTATATGGTTTTTTTTTTTTTTTTTATGCAAAATACTTATCTTTACTTTAGTACTATACTATAATATGTTTATACTTTCTCCTGTTACTTACTCGACTCGGCGTAGCCAGTGGCTTCATTTCAGTGTTTGCTGGACTTGCCAACATGCCGACTTTTTTCTGACTAGTGCTCGCAGTGGTATAAATTTTGTTACTGATACGGTTTTTACCAAACGTACAACATTGGTATACAGGTACAGTTAATATAGATACGTACATAGACTATCAGGGGTGGATCTTCGAGGGGGTGGGAGGAGTGAGGGGAAATTTCTCCTCTCCCCAATGAGAAATTTTTAGATAATATAATAGGTTTGACCTTTTAATTAGATTCTGATCGAAGCGAGGAATATATATATATATTATTAGTTTTACGATAATGTGTTTTTTTATTTTTATTTTTTTTTTTTTTATCTGTAATCAAAAATTCTATTAAAAAAATTATTAAAATTAAAAAAATGTAAAATTTGCCGACTTAGATCGAGTTAAAATTTAGACTGGGGCAAATATATGAGTTGCCCCCACCCCCAAATGACGCCCCTGATTTCTCGTGCTGATGGACCTTGCTACGGCCGTGGGTAGTAGTGATATCTATGGTCTCCCACTCTTTTGCTCAAACTCACATGGCTCGGAGGAAATCATCACCCCTCTCGTCCGCCATTCATTCTTCATTCTTCGTTTGTTTATTGAAATTCATACAGTATGCGATTATTTTCATGACCAATATATTCATATTATTGCAGGTATTGGATGACAATGCTTTCTATAATATTACAATATTTGACATTATAAAAATATCAAGACGCAGAGTTGATGAACCATGAAAAAATACGTATTATACATTTAAAACTAATAATGTACTTGATTGGCGTATTGTATATAGGTAATATATAAAAATATAAAATGAAAATGTATAAAAATAATTGTGAGATTAAAGTGAATAATTTTCTTATTAATAAAATATTAGTGAAATCGGTAAAAAAAAAGATAAATACGACCTTTATTAGTATTAAGAGGACATGACACCCGTATTTGCTATCAGGGCCGTCCCGAAGAAAGATTTGGGGGGGAGGGGTGAAAATGTTAAAAAAAATAATATAATACTTCTCTTTAATACTTAAAATAAGCAAAAAAAAAAAAAAAATTAATCAACTTTTTTCACATTTTGCTGATTAAAATCCTAATAATTTATAGTTTGCCGACTTAAAAATCCGAAAAATACTTCATTGCTGCATAACTTTCCGACAAAATTCCAAAATACCTCATTCGAAACGTGAATAAGCAAAAAAAAAAAAAAAGTTTTCGATATTTTTTACTATTTACCGGCTGAACTTCATTTTGTCGACTGCTTTCCGAAGTTGGGGTGGGTGCGACATCTCCCAAAACCTCCCGCTCGGGACAGCCCTGTTTGCTGTCTCCGTCCAACCAAATGATATACTTAATATACTTAATATACGAAATTGACATTCAGAATTTTTATCACAATTTTGTCATTTTAGATTCTCAGCGTATCAAGGGAACTAGTGATTTTACAATTATGTTTATTTTGTTTTATTTTTTTCTCTGTTAACAAATTTTCTACGAGAAGGAGTGATCCGATCATTCCGATCTTCACAAACTTACACTGTTTCCGGTAAAAATTGTATTTAGTTGGTACTTTAAAGAAGTCATTTTCGAATTTCAAAATATTATTTTTATTGTGTAAAGAAAAATTGGCCAAAAATGACGAAAAAACGGTAAAAACACGATTTAATAAAATCCAAAATTTTATTTCTTATTAATTAATTGATAATGGCTTGATGCACTTTGCTCGAGCAGGGGTGGCTCTAGCATTTAAATTTTTTTGGGGAGGGGAACCACAATTGAGTTGACAACTTTTTATTTTTGCTTGTTAGATGCCATCGATAACCACTATAACCACTAAGTACTACTAGTATGATAATTGTAAAATTAATGTATATTATGCAAAAAATTATACATATTTTGTATATGCCCCTGGTCTTTGTTAACACTAACACCCTGTGTGTATATATGTATATATCAGTGGCGTTTCCTGACTTTGGACATTGATCGTTAACGTATAATAGAAATGTACCCCCCCCCTTTTTAAATAAGAAAAATATGCATGCACAAAATATATTATAATATGCCACGTTTTTGCATGTTCTGAACTCAGTAACAGGTAAAATAAAATATTATATTATATTATAATATAATATACAGTATAATATACTTTCGATTTGTGTGATAAACGATAAACTATAGTTTGCCACAGAAGTGAACATTGTACTCGTATGTTCATTGTACCACCTATAGACCTGCAAGGGACAACAATTTTCGGCCCGGTCCGGTCCAAAAAATGTTTAAAAAAAGCCCTATCCGGTCCGGTTCAAAAAAAATTTGTTAAAAAAACCCTTACCCGGCCCAAAACTAAATTTAAGATGACAACATACTATTAGTTTTTAAGGGGTTTGATTTATCGTTTATATCTACACATTACACACTCGATTTTAAGAAAAATTAAAATCCAATAATTTAAAAATATTTAA
>JAIPRL010006945.1:0-25309 GCA_025469235.1 Pemphigus obesinymphae
ATTTGGTCAGGATTCGATAAGATAAGGCAATTAGTGGAGTAGTTATTTGTGGCATGTCAGTCACAAATTTCCAGATTAAGTAGGTATCTGTAAACTATTCGGCATTGTCGTTTAGTACCTGTTCGACATTCTTGAGTGTGCTTAGTGCTTACAGTAAAAATGCCCAAATCTAAACCACAATTTTCGTCAATATTGCGAAAGTACGTAAATGAATTTGGCACTGATATTTTCAGTACCGATGGTAAAATTAAAAAAAAAAATGTTTCAGGCGAGTACTGTAACAGACGAGAGAATCAATTAACTTCCAAATTTTAATTCAAATTTTTATATTTTCACCATTTTATATTTTTTTTTATTAAATTTCTTTTATTAAATAAATTTAATAATTTTTGTGTTTGTAATATAAATATTAATATGAATATAAAATACAAATTTTCAGTGCATTTTTTGACATTTTAAGTGCATTTTTAATGCATTTTTTGACATTTTAAATGCATTTTTTAAGGTTTTTTACTGCATTAAATTCACAGCCCTAGTGATAACGTTCCACAACCCTCTAAAATAAAACTACAATAGGTAGCCAAAAGTTTCCATTTGAACCCAGAATGAACCTAAAAAGGAAATAATAAAGACGTATACAAAAGCGTGGACGGCCAGACGTTATATACAGACTATGCAACTCACACCTTAAGCGTGTTTTAGTTTGAGAACCCCTCTTTATCAAAAAAAAAATAGTTGATAATACATTTGCCAGCGGCCAGTTTTCATTCTCCCAACTATAGTTGATACATTTGGTTAGAACTCGTTAACAATTTAACTATATATTTTAAATTTGATTTGTTAAGTTAAAAATAATTTTAATTAAACATTAACTTTTTAACGTGTTATTGTTCAGCTTTAATATTATTAAATAAATAATATCAACAAAGAATGGGTTATATAAATGATATTATCAATTATGGTATCGCGATTGCTTTAGGATTTAAAATAACCTCGGGTCTTTCCTAAAAACATCCTCATAGATAATTTGGCTACTATAATATGTGAGATAATATGATTTGAATGCTTGAAATTTCAGTTTGAACATGAACAACAACAATTAATTTATGCATTAGATTACCAAATCCTCCTGGGTGAGATGGTATCTTGTGGATTTTTTTTTCTGTTGGGTCCTTTAGGTATTGTTGCTTATCCAATTTTGGAATTTGCTGATAGAGCTCCTATACGAATTACACATCTATATGCATTAGTTTGCTTAGATTGCCAAAGTTCTATCACCTTCTCCGGCGGTTTAACCTACTCACTTAACACCTAGAAATGCTCGACGCCGGAAAATAGTGATTTTCAGGTTTTTACGTCCTTCAACGTTATAATTTGGTATACCAAACAAAAATTGTATTACTTCCAGTTATCTGTAACAATGGATAGGCAAAATGTGTTGTCACATTTTCCGGTATAGTCAAATAATTCACGATGGTCGTACACCATAAAACGATAATAGATAACACGTATTTCATTAAAAGACTTCTCTTTGGATGAGTAGGGGAGTGGGGTCATTATTACAGTACACACTTCACATATTATAAATGTATAACACTGCATAGTGATAATATAGTTATGATGATTTATTACTGGTCAATTACGAAGAGAGAATCTTCTGTATTCTGCCCGGGCTAAAGAAGAAAAAAAAAAAAAAAATGATGATTAAAACGAGTAGGTAATAACATTCGTCTATTCTTCAATCGTCTGCTATACGATTTACATCATACGGACTTTATCGTCGAACGTAAATATATACGTTCCGGTCATATATCTAAAATCGTTTTTTACCGTGCGGCGGTCAATTATTGAGTGGAATGGGTAGAATAATAGGTATAAGTAGGTACTGCCACTGCATCGTGCGTAATGACGTTATTGGGTTATAGGGACACGGAGCGTTTCGGTAGTCGCGGTGTATATAAATCGGACCACACCACTAGGAATCGTATATCAATCTCGAATCTACCGAAAAATTATACGCTTATAATTATATGAAATATCGTATTTTTTTGATGCGTTCACGTAAAATTAGAACATAAAAACAGAAACCGAATGCACCACATAATATATAGATGGTATACACGATGTAATCATACGCGAGCGGTTACACGAGCTGCGCGAAGGTATATTATACAATATAATAGGATATCACGAATCTCGTGTCGTATATAATAATAATATAAAAACCTACATAATTATTACGAGTTTTATATGTTTAATGGGCCCCTTGTATATAGTTTTTTTTTTTTTTTTTGTACATATAAATCTTTTAAAAGAACCATATTGAAACGCGCAGTTATTAATACTGCAGCAGTGCAACGATATTATATACGTATATATGTACGTATATATGACGGGGATTTGACGGGGTTCATCTCTCGATTATTAGGGTGGAAAATATAAACGAATTTATCGACAGAAGCCCTCCGTTTTCCCGGACAACGTTCAAATAAATGAAAATGCAACAATATGTGGCCATTAGATTTACAAAAAAAAATAAATATTACATAGGTATATCGAAAATTCTCCGGTTTTAATCCCGCGAGGGTTTGCTTTCATATTTTATATTTTATAAAACGCATAATACTCGACAAAAAGTGTACCGTGACGAATTAAAAAATTATCAGAAGTTTATTTGTAATCCAATACATCCGTCCATCCGTCAATGTAATAATTAGTGATTGGGTTTCAATGTATTTGTACCCAATATTTTTTCTTTTTTGAATGATTTTGCACGATTATATATGCTTTTGAAGATACACGAATTCGATTTAAACATATTATATTCTAATGGCAAATGTTTTCGGGAATGTTAACATTTTCAGCTAATATTTTTTACCTTTTTCAGTCTTAGGCATGTTACTTTTAGTAATATAATAAAACTAATTACTCGTTACGTTTATAAAATATAATGAAATGACTTAAATTTTAATGTTAAAAAGTTCCTAATGTGTGAAAATTACTATTTAAATTTTTAGTTCAATAATTCACAAATTACTTAGTCTCGAGATATTTTTCGTAACATATAAATATAACTAATTAATAAAATAAAAGTCCGGTCAGTAGGGGTACAAAGTACTTTGATTGTTGGGTGTTAGTGGAGTGGATGCACTTCGCTTTATCGAACAGGATATTCTTGCTGGATGTATTGCATTCAATAAAACCATTCTGAGCGGAGTTTCAGTGAAATTTTTTTTTTTGAAAATCAAAAAATTACCAACCTCTCTAAAAGTACCAACTTAAATGAATTTACCATCAAAAAACTTACATACGCTTACATGGGTACGTAATGTATACATAAGTTATACTGTATATACCATGTAAAATATAGTTTTTTTTTGAGGAAACTACTGTGAAAATTAAAAAATAACGTACTATCAAAAACCTCTTTACCTCAAAACTCTTACTCGACTTCTTCTACCCGAAATGTTGTTCACAGAAAAATATAAACGTTATTGTAAAGTCAATAAGTTCCTTGCTGGGCGCAGAATAAATAAATAATTTCGATAACATCCACCTGCCGCATGCACAATAATGGAAAACAAGCATGAAACGAAATAAGTTTTTAAGCTGCAATCGGCAGACAATAAAATTGAGGTTTATAATTAAAAATAGTTGACAATTTATCACCTATAGATTGACATCTATATTGTTGATCGTAATATTCAAAATTGCATATAGATTTCCGAAATAAATCAACTAAATTAAATTTCATTCCGAATTTTTTAAGTGAACAAAATTTTTATAATAAATGTATTAGTAAAATTAATAAAACTACTTATGAAATTACTCATGAATAAATTCAATTAAATATGTAATTTTGTTACAATAACGAGTAATTTCAGTTAGGTACTTTACTGTCCAAGACTTGTCGATATTCCTTTTTCTATACTTTAGTATATTAAGTATAAAGAAAAATATAGTAGGTACATAATACATATATCACATACCTATATGATTACGTGATCCGTTTTTCTATAAAATAATGCTTAGATTTATCTACAAGTTACAAGTTATTTTTATAGAAAAAACATCAAAGTATTTTCTTATAATATTTGAACACTTATTGTAAAAGTACTAACATTTAACCTGTAAATAATATTTAGTCATTTTTATAAATCGTACATTTTTGTTCTATTTCGTCGACAATAAAAAACAATATTTAATTCATTTTAGGTGTTTATTTTTTTTTACAAATAGCACAATATATATTTTAGAGGTTTTAGATCATATAAATTTATTATAATATGGTATCACGCACAGTCGGAACTTGGAAGATAGTAGGTACCTATACGTTCGATTTGGTTACACCAGGGCTATGTCACTGCCGATGTTTCTGTGTAAAGTAAATGGGTGACCTTGGATGTTGAAAAATTTTGATAACAGATATTGTTCTATAATCACTATAATCAGTGATTTGAATATGCTTATATTAATCAATGTATATATATATATCGGAATTAACGTTACTAACTTCCAGACGGGTCCTCAGTTTTACGTTCGATGATAACTTCAGGATCCGTCCTCAGTTTTTGTAAACAAACCGTTATTATACCTTAAGTGACATTTCTATAACTAATGTAGTTCTACGGTTATACCTATACTGTTTCTGTATGTGGTTAGAGCTTGTTTGTCTGGTGATCGCGTCTATACGAATGGATTATTATTGTTTCTCCTATCATAAGATATATTTTCCACCGTTTATAACCTCATTAACCATATTTTGTATTATAGGTACTATATAGTTACTATAGTTGTAATACGCGGTAATTGTTAACACTCATTCTCTTTGGATGCATAATAATATGAATACGATAATTTAGCGAGTTATCACCTTGAAAACTATAAACAATCGCCACTGAAAAGTATATAGTATGTCACGCCACTGCACATATTACACATACACACACACACACACATAATATAATATAATATAATCGAAAACTTTGGTTTGTTTTTTTCACCCGATATGCATATCACTGCAGTCCAATAGGGGTTTACGGATCTTTTATACCGTATACATGTATACGCTCTACTAGTTCCATTATGTCCGACCGCTCATTATACGTTCTTTCATATTACGGTATTTTTTTGTAGTTTTTTTTTTTTTTTTTTTTTGTATTTTTCGGGGGTGTAATAGGATTAACTCTCCTCGTCATCATAATCATGTTTGTTAATAATTGTCGGCCACAAACCGTGACTTCGTAGTTTTCAGTTTCGCTCCGTGTCCATATAGGCGCACGAGTGTGCTGCCGTTATTGCTGCTCGTACTGGGGGCGAAGAGACCATTACCGAACATGTATAATACCGTCATGTAAGCGTACTCGTATGATACCTAGTTAGGTAAGATGTTATATTTATGTATAAATCGGGCGATGGTCGACAATGATGATGATAATAACAACAATAATAATAATAATAATAATAACAACAACAACAATATTCAAATCAACCGGTTCAATATATTGAATATACGCGTATAATTTTTTGGCGTTCGATCGTCTGCTGCAGATCGCGAGCAGTTAAGGGGCTTCGACACCGGCCGTTTTTAAGGAGTTCAGCATAGGCAATTTTTAAGTAATTTTAGGTAAAATAAAAATCTAACAATTTAAAAATATTTAAGTACCTACATTTTAAAATTAATCTAAAAATATCCTCATACCCATACTACTTTTCATTACTATGTAATCACGGTATTTTCTAATAAACATGCTCACGCATTTCCATAATTGTAGGTTTCTGGATGAGTTTAGACAAAAAACATATCTCGGAAAAATTAAAGGCGAGTTTAACAAAACTGTGTTTCTACCAGATGGATTTAAAATTAAATCAATATAAAGAATATTATGGTGGTTTCAAATTAATGAAAAAAATCATTATTTTATTGTTTGTCATTTATTTGAAAAAAAATTATTTAAAAAAAATCATCCGGTAAAAACATAGAAAATATAATAACGAATTCAGAACTTTTTTCAGAATTAAAATTGAACAAATTTAACACGGCCAATTTATGGAAATGCCAAGACCATTTTAGCGCTTTGAAAAATCTACTGGCGAAGACCCTTAAGTGTATAATAGTCTTAAACGTAAATAATTGTTCGTAATCTGTATAAAAAATTGTGAGTGAAAATCAAACGTATAAATTACACAAACGGATTATCATTTATTTATGATCACGGTGAATCGTACATAAGTCGTCGCGGTGAAACGAACAGTGTTGTGTATTATGTATAGCGAGTACCTATATAGGACGTTATAATATATACTGTACGTATATATAGTGACTCGCACATTTCCTTTCTAATATCGAAATATTAAAACTCATTTCGGTCCGAAATGATGGATTATGGAATTATAGTAAATTGTACGAAGATTCGTACAATAGTTGTATAATGTACGATATAGCGATTATACTCGTCGATGACAATGGACACACGAATAATCTATTATAGGCGTTTACATCTGTGATTCCTTATGGGTATATATAGTCAATTAATTGAGTATGGAAGAAAATGTAATTATACCCGTCTTCGTGCACTAGAAGAGAATATTAAGATTTTCGAAGACGAGCTGACCTGCAGATATTTCTAAACCGTAGAAAAATAGAATATATCGTTATGACGATATATGACGATAGCCACAATGAATGGTGTGATCCGGCGTGTTACGGACATTAATTGGGTATTTTCCTAAAAATTTTTTTGGAAATTTACAATTTCAGTAAATATTATTGGCAAATAGATTCCTAGGCATTGTGTTATGCATAATTTAATGAAATCGATACAATTGAAATATGTGAATGTTATAAACGTTTATATTTACATCAATTTCGATAATTCTACACAGACGAAACGGATTTTTTTATTCGTGTTTTAATTGAAATTCGAGTGAGATAATGTAACTAAATACATTTTAATGGTTAAAAACCCGCTGAACCAGTGCAACAATTTAAAATTCAAAATTTAAAAGTATCTGCAATTATATGTAATAATAGTAGGTATTAATAATAATTATTATTTATGATTATATATGTATATAGAGATGTAACCTACTCACCTGCTGTATTAATGATACAATACTACAACATCAATGGACATATTTTGACAAATAAAATACTACAATATAGTTTAATTCGTTATAATAATAAGTAAAACGTATTATCGATAACGTAAACACTCTTCAAGGTCGAATTGAATAATGAATGCAGATTTATTTATCTCAAATTATCTAATAGTTATAGGTTATAACTGATAAACAGTCTATCATGTAGGTAGGTACAGCTACATCTATTAGTCCCTCCCTTAAATAAGTACCTAAGTAATAATTGATTGTTTTCTAATAGGTATATTAGGACATTTATCGAACCGTGTTAGTTTTCCATATATTACCTATGTTCTTTTTAATCTATATCTACATATAATATTTTATTTTTGTTAAAGTATTATAATAATATATTTTATTATAATTGTAATGGGTAATAAAATACAAATTAAACTTTAATTTTATTTTTCCGTTTTAATGAACCACGATAATATAATAATTTTTTAGGCTTAAAAGTCCTAAACATTTCAGGGTTTGGGGGCTAGGGAAATGTACCTATATCTAATAAACTAACATGTAGAAACATAGTAATTACTAATTACTAATTTAGTATTTTTATTATAGGTACCTACCTACTTATAGTTTTAATTAATTCATATAAATGATTGCCTATAAGTTTTTAAAAAGTTTAGCTATAATTACGATTTTTTCTTTTTCATAAATACGCCTCTAGATAAATAATAGAGTACCTATTACCTATTATAATATTTTTATTTTCGTGTTTTAACAAAAACGAAGATATCTTTTTGTATAGGTTATTGATTTTTGTATATATTGTTTAATTGATTATCAATACAATAGTACAATATATTCGTGTAGGTTACTATAGAATTATAAAGGAGTGTTATATCATATATTTTTTCATGGAATATTAAATCATTTAAATATTAAAATTATTCCAGTGTAGCGACGGTTTCCTATACTTTAACATGGGAAACGCCCATATTCTTCTCAAAATACAAATTAAAATCACAAAACTGTACATTGCAACGCTACTCAGAAAGACCCTTCCAACGATACCATTTTAAAGGGTAGATAATATAACATAAAAATTTACATTTTCTATTGACTCAAGATTTCTTTTGGAAAATTATACAATAATGGATATTATGTATAATTCAATATGACAAAATGATTATTTTTAATATTGTTATTTGGAAAATAATAATTTCATTACGAACGTGTCTTACTAAAATGAATGTTTTGACTTATAGTTACATCGAAAAAATAATTATATTATTTTGATAGTTTACCCGCTCCCATAAAGGTACCTGCTGTGCTGTAGCTATATATTATAGTATCATATATATTATTATGTCCGGCTGACCGAGTGATTATTATTATTATTATTTTATTTTTTATATAGGTACACTTGCAGTGTACAGGGTATATCATCAATGTTGTCCAGGAGACCAGGACGAACAACTCAGTCGGAAAATAATTTTTCTTTATTCTGAAGTCTGTGTAAAATGTTTTACTTATTACTTACCTACTAATATAAATATTTTAACCTAAAGTTAATTCTTAACCAAACAAGTTTCGAAATTGTTACTTAAAAACAAAATGTTTAAATAAAATACAACTTAAAAAATCAAATAGAAATCTATATATTTTAATTTTATAAAATTGTACTACTTAAAAAATTTTGGTGCTAGAATAATCTTTATAGGTTGAATATTTATCTTTTACAATAAAAAGTTCGTTGCCTTGTAATAAATACTAAATATAAATAAACAAGTTCGGAAATCCTTTTTTGAGTGTTCTAAATTTATATTTTCAAAATCTATTATAAATAATAAACTTTAATTCCATGGGTAAACAACTTTAAAACAATAATATATTTAACCTACTATACTTATGTGTAAAATCATAAAATCAACAAAATTAATATAAATTGTAAATATTGATATTTTTGTGATATCACAGCAACGAATTGAAAGGGCAGACGGATTATTATTATTATTTGTCCATAATTAGGAAAAACAGTCTCTCTAGTGTATTAGATATCTCGGATTCTGTTTTCCAAGTATGTATTAGTAATGACAAATGTATTTTTAGAACGATCGGTTATCAAATCAACAATCTCTCTAGTAAATATGTATCATAGTAACTATGACAACGACTGATATGACAGATGAACTGACATACGGTGGTTATAAGGTGTCTAAACTGTTTAATGTTTAAATGTTTAGAAACTTAAAAGTACAATATTACTTTTCGTGATTATACATTATTAATTGAGTGTAAGAAAGTATTAGATAATTAATTAGACAATTGAAAGAAATATTTAAGAAGTATGTAAAGCAACACCAAGTAAAGTATAAGCCTATAAAGGGATAAACTTTATTGCCATAATGACAAGATAAATTTAAAGTACAGTAATATCATAATTGTAGAATAACAATAATTTTCATAAATAAAAAAAAAAAACCGCAATATTTTACAACTAAAAATGTCTATAAATAATAATTTGCTAAGAATTTTACGTAAGGAGATAATTTGAGCAATAAAATTTCCAAAAGTCTTTTTGGAGTTATGTTCCATATTTAAATTAAGTTTTTGATGTAATAATTTTGAAAACTATGTATAGTTAACCATGTATCTATATGTATATTATTGTATAATAGTCAAATCATTATGTCCAACCACAGAATATACTCATAAATTAAATTAGAATGAGCACTTTCGGGGTGAGATATTTTGAAAATAACTAGTAACTCAGTACAGTGTTGAAGTTAAAATTATATTCTTCCGAACCATGTTTAGTTATGGTTATTCATATGTACACTATTATGTGTAGTTTTATCGGCTGCAGTAAACACCTCAATAATACCATAATTTTATTTTATCACGCCAATTCTGACGAACAATGCGTCTAACCAGGCACGGTTTATACATCACAAGTGGAGAGGGGAGAGGGGTAATGCATGATCAGCTATCAAAAAAATCAACTATATTAAGTGGCTCTACGAATTAGCCATAAGTATAAGGATTGGTATAGAAAATATGGTCTAGTGGATCAAAGCGTCTTAGCACCTTTGCATCCACGCTTTCTCTATCAAAGTACAAACGAGACACTCATCTGCTATGCATTGGTCATTGTGTACGTAAAAAGAATATGTATTATCAGAAATGTATATATTTAATTGTAGTTATATTTAGTGAAAGCGTTGTTAATATAATTTAAAACCACCTAATATCTAGTTATCTATGATTATTTTTTTCACCAAATCGCCAATATTTTTGGTCTTTTAACTAGAATTACCATTGCATACATGTACTTTTGGGTACACATAAATGGTAAATACAATATCGTGTCCCAATGGACATTATCTTATATATATATATATATATATATATACACTCGTTTTTTATGGGCCCAATGTATTCATTCTCTTATCAATGTTTTCGTTCTGATCAAACTCATACCGAGGAATAACATCGGCGATGTACACCCTGTATATAGGTTAGGTTTCTGGACGTCGCATGGATAGGCGCTACTGTAAATTTCCGAACAAATTACGCATTAAGATTTCTATCGGTCGTATGTGCAACCCGTTTTTATTTTGTTCTCTTCTATAGCTCTTCATTATAAAACCGAATAACTGGTTTTTGGACAATCTATACCTATACCACGGGATTTATACACGCAAGCTTCTCGTATTTATACCTAACCTATATGTATAACGGTCGTTTATTTATGCAGAATAGACTTAATTCTCTTGATATACTTATGTATGTATATACTCTTATTCGACGAACCATATCGTGGTCTTCAACAACTTATTCCTACCGTTGGTCGATTTATTTTATTTTATTTTTTTATTTTTTTTTTTTTTGGCGCCAGTTGATTCAGGTCTCTTCGTTGTTGTGCAGCTCAGCCAAGAACCGGCTCGCGGGTACCGCCACTGCTGCCACTGAAGTGTTTTATGAGCGGCGCCAAACAGATTCCTTAATTGACGCGATTGTGATAAAAAAAATATGTTTTTAATTTAAGAGTACGCTACCTATCATGAATGTTTAAGGGGTTCTGTGTAGGCAATTTTTAAGACGTTTTTTTGAATAATGAATATTTAACAATTAAAAATGTTAAAATACATTTTAAAAGTAATATATAGAGTCTCCTATCTATGCCATTTATTTTTATTATTGTGTAATCACGTCATTTGTTCAAAAACTACTTGTGGCTTTCTAAACAAAGGTTGATAAAAAATGATCGTAAAAGAAAAATATTTACACTGAATAAAATATGTGAACTTAAACCAAAACCGAGCATAGAATTTTTGTTCGATAAGACGTATACACTAGAATATATTATAATATTTAAACATTTAAAATTTGTGATTAAGAAACGTTAAATTTCCAAATTTTAAATGAAATTAGTAAAAAATCTCATTTATCATATTCTGTTTAAATTTAGCATCTTAGAATCGATAACTATGAAATAAGTTGTACTTAAAAAGTGAGAACGTGTTCATATAGCAAAAGAATTTCAAATCGTATTTTGCATGACATATTTAATACAACTATAAAACACTCGCGTGTCATAATTTAATAATATTTAATTAAAAAATTTAATTGTTAAATTAAAAATATAATATTTTATGCATTTGCATACTTACTCAATTATTAATTATAAAAATATATATACCTTACATAACTACATTTTCATAAGATTCAAATATCAAACTAATTCGTATTGACGTTTTTTGATTTCAAAATATTAATTGAGATTGAAATTAATTTAAGAATAATTTTTCAGAAATCGAATGACGCCCCTGTCTCTTTCTTGGAAACATTCTTCCACTTTATAGATTACCTACATAGCTAATATGTACCTAATGTATAGATGTATAGTGTTTTTCACTTATGCATAGATTAAAAATTGTTTCAGTAGTTTGTGTGTATTTCTCAAAATTTTTTATCAAATTAAATCCTCTGTAATTACTCTATAATTCTAAGTTTTCTTTATAAATATTGATACAACTAAGCTCGTTAATTATTAGTAACTAATTCTGACTGTTTAAGATGTTTTATTAATTCACGCAAAAATGTTTGTCCAGACAAACTTTTTTTTTAGAATGCAATTGTTTTCCGAGTAAAATTTTGTGGTGGTCTCGGATTCCAATTCACTATGCAGTCAGTTACAATTGTTATAAAGTCCACGGTATTTCTTGAAAAGTTTGCGAGTTTATAGAAAAATGAGTGCATTATGCATACCTATTGTTGAATACTGTTGAACGTGTTTCGTGTGAATTTTTCGGTTTAATCAGAACTTGAAAAACTTGTAAGATATAAAAAACTTAAAAGGGACAGTTTAATTTCAATTCTCCTAGGATAGACAGGTAAGTGCCTATTTGGTTTTTACGTCGTCTGTACTCGTATATCGATATTGTAATAATTATTATCATATCAGAAACACGTGTTGATGTTCCGAAACGTGTCATCGAGGATATAAAAAATCATATTGTTATTTTTTTTTCGGTTCTTCTTATTCTATTTGAGTAAATAACCGTAGAAAGGATGAAAGTTTCCGCGGTAAACAAGAAACCCTTTTCTCTTGTCCTCCTCGCAGTGTATCGTCGTTGCCGCCGGTCTGTCCAGTGCTCACGGAGATAATTATAACTCTGATCCCAAGGGCAATATAATTTTGAAAAAACCTAATATACTGCATGGCGGGGGTCGCGCGTGACCGGTACGTTTCCTGAGCGGATTACCGCGATATCGTGCGAGTGTGATTTTTGAACACCTGTTTTAGGGGGTTCTTCCGACGTTAATAATAATCATCGTAATATATGTGTACGCCCAACATTTGTCAAAAAAAAAAAAAAAATGCATCCAAAATACTACGCAGGATATATTCTGTGCACCATCTTTGTTAAAGTCGTCGTTTCAGCTATTATATACACGGTGTGAATAGGAGTCCGAATCCTTGCAATATGCACTATCGTAAAGCAAAAACGAAAGATAGAAGTTAAAATCAGAATTTTGTTGTATACATTTTAGTCTCTAATTTAATAAAACGTGGTCATCGTAAAAATATGATTCTGATTAAGAGCTAGATTAATTTGCGAATACAACATATAGGACTCGGGGAATGTATCTGAAATAGAAGGAGGAGCTAGAGTAGGCTAATACACAAAAGTTGCATTTTAGTTTCTGATAAAAGTGTCAATCGACAATGTAGACAATGTGTTTTGATTAATTTTTTTTTCTGAGGTAGAACTGTAGAAGAAAATCTATTGCCAAATATCAATATCGGATTCGATATATAGATTCACAAAAAATATCCACAAAAGATCTGGTTCTAATAGTTATATATTTGATACCAGTGTTATAAATTTGGGATTCAATCAGCAATCTCTAGCTAATATATAATATAATAATATATAATATGTATTGTATATAGAACAAGCGATTGATGTTGTTGATTGTTGAATTTTTGGATTTTCGGAAAGTTTTAGTAGGTTTGAAAATTTTAAAAAAAATGCATAATTAATTTTGAATTTATATTTTGTTTTTAATCCGAACTTGAAAAATCTGGATTGCCAAATATCGGTGCTTGGGATTCGATTTATATTTTTAAACAAATAAAATAAGGGTTCCAGTAAAGATTCAGTTCCCAGATTTTCAAAAGGTTAATACCTGTAATTTAAGTATGGATTCCCAGTCTTGCACTTTTAACGATTTTATACTCGTAACGTAAATCCAACATTATATTAGTGATTTGCGTTTTATACAGTACACTAAAACATAATATAGATAAAAATCAAAATATTTTCGCTACTATACGCGCTTGTGTGAATCTAATCGTATAATGAATAGGTGCTATATTATTGTATAGTTTTTCATTAGAATAAAATATATAATAATTCTGTCTACATTTAATAATGTTTGTTTAAACGATAAGAACTCGAATGACTTGGACAATATAAAAAAATTCACACCTGTCATTTATTAAGTAATATTGTTTGTCATTACCTCGTTGCAGCTACGTGATGATGACAATCATAACATACGCATGTGGTCATCGGTCGATTACAGTATGAGATAGTTAATCGGAATTAATTTCCATTGAGTGCTTCGTCGTTTTCATTAAACTATACTTTGCAAATAAACGAGAGAAATAACTAAAAACTACCACCCGTACAAAATAATCATAATAATATTATACGTACAATGCAGACCTTGTCCAGCGATTTTAATTCATTAATTTCGACGTACACGTGCGACTGCATACACACGCATATATTATAAATTGTTGTTATCAATTGTTGTTTGTTTATTTTTTATTAACTTTACTTTTGTTTTTTAGCAAGCACATGCTCAAATTTGCGTCTGTTATCTGATTGACGGTCACCCACTGTGACATGACGTGTGCCGCACATGCATACGAACTGCATATTAGGTGTAGGAAAAAAATGCACATGACATACATTTACATATTATCATATAAGCGTATTCGCTCTTAAATATAGATAAGGTCTAACAATAATAAAATTAAAAATATAAATGATAAACACTCGTTGGCCGTATCACCTGCACAGTAATAGTTTATTATATTACACATATAGTTATAGGTATAGAAAACCAAGACAATTGCCGAGAAATACCTCCACCCCAGTTTGGAAAATATTTTCGATATGTCCCTAAAAAGGGGTTGGAGTGTCAAGTAACCCTAATAGTGTCTCTAAGAAATAATAAAAAAAAAAAAGTTCTTTTTTCAAAACGTATGTGATGTATATGCACGCTGGTAAATATTATGTCGTGATTTAAACAAATAAAACTAGTTCAAACGTATTATATTACATAACATATCAGTCCAAGATACGAAGGGCCTATAATTTGGGGGCTGACTAATCAATAGTCGAGTTGTGTTTGACTTATCAAATTACACGGGATCGAGTGGCATAGACGGCTAACCCGACTGTTTGATAGATATATTATATCTATTGTTTGATGGCATTTATATACGAAATTATACATCGTTTCAGTTCATGGATACTCTTAGTGGACAGGGCAAAAAGAAGAACTGTAATTAAAACACACATATTTCAATTTGCATTCATGTTTCAAATATATATATGTATATTATATAATATTACATGCGTTCCAGAGTGTTCGAATAAAATAAATATTACTTTACGAAAATTGGTTTTTAATAATACTAATATTTTCTTTGTCAATTAATACTGTTATATGTTTTCGTGTAATTATTTTCCCTCGGCTTAAAAAATAATTTTTAATAAATTAAGACGCAACAGTTAGCAAGCGCAATATACTGCCGCCGGTGAGAAGCGAGGGCGACTGCAGTACTTTCGGGGGTGTCGTAACGACCCTTCGCCCGTATATATCACAATTTATTGGTCGGTGTACAATTAATTTTTTTGCGCAATTAAAAAATAACACTCTTTATCGCTGTACGTCATAATTTTTTAATTTTATCACATGACCTTACACGAAATGTCGAAGTGTAATTAAAACGAGTCAATAATATAATTGGGTTACCTAAAATAATTTCTGATATTATATGTTGTTATAGTGCAATGTTTAAGTATATTATTTATTTTCATTTACTCGCACATTTTTCTTTAATCGTCAAAATATTATGCAATTGCCTTCACTCTATTAAACTATTATACACATGTATAATAATTTAAGTGTTTATTACTCACTGTATATTATTGTAACTTGTACATGTATACTTATATGTTCTATCTTGTATGGCTGTATTGAACGAAGGAAATATACCTATATATAATATAACAGTAAAAACCGAAATCAGTAAAAATTAGTTTTGATCAGAGGGTTTGGCCAAATCTAGATTTTACTGGTAAACACTATAGATTCATTTGAAGTTTAATCAAAACTATTAATTTGGCCTAAATAGCCAGAAAAATAAAATGGAAACGGAATATACACAAAGACCCACTGCACTCTCACATGATAATTGTATATTGTCATAGAAGCCCTTGTGTAAAACAATAAATTTTATTTTGGACATATGATATATTACACGTATTGACTTCTAGAAAAACTGAGAAGTTTTGCAGGCCTCAACTTTTTAAGATCTCGTTTAATACGTAAACATTTAAACAAATTGTAGAAATGTAATGTAATTATTCTTTATGAAAAAGAGTAATATTTATATTATTTTTACTTCATGTTATTATTTAATAATTAATGTGTTCTTAAATATAGCCACAACAAATATTATTACCATATTTTTAAATACCTAATACATTTTATGTAGTATTAGTATATAAATTCAATATTATAATTATGTACCTGATTAAAAATATGTAATAATAATTAATAAAATCATATATACCTACATATGTCTTGTATTAATTGTATTATTTGCATAATAATTATTGCAGCGACATTTATATATATATATATAAAGATACAATCTTTATAACTAACGATGTAGTAAATACAGTTTACTTTAAATCATATATTATATTGAAACTAAAATAAAATAATAAATTTTGATGTACCTTACCTAATAATCTTGGATTTTGATTAATTTTGTTAAATTTATTGAATATACCTACGTTCTACTATAATTTATTATATTATAACTGGAATATTACAGTTTATTCGAATATTTACTAGTTTTGGCCGATTTTTGATTTTTACAGACTATACTGTTGTATTATACAAATACGAGTTCAATAAATTTGATTAAAAAAATAAATAACACATCAATATATATTATAAATGTATTACTTTTAAACTTTGTAATTTTAGTCAAAATAAAATATTGTCATATAAAAGTAGTTAATACCATAAAATCCGAAACCGTTTATAAAATAATATTGTTTACGGAGTTTCGTGTCACGTATTTGTGCCAATATATTATATTACCCAACATTTAATATGTATAATATACATTTATCGGTTTCAAAGACAGTGGTGTAATTAGAGGGGGGCTAGGGGGCTTAGCCCCTTAAATTAGCTCAATCTCCCAGGTTTTTATATTAGATATAATCTTTTCTGTAATGAATGATCGATTAAAATAATACAATTAAAATGTATATTATTCAACCACCGTACAAGATAACCAAATAATTAATTAATTTAGGACATGATATTGTTATTACCTATATTACGACCATGGCTGAATAAATAAATTAATTACGAAAAATTACAATGTAGTTGGTTCTATATAATATAATAATATGTTTATGATTTAGAATATATTATTAAACGGACGATAGACTGATAAGTGATAACTAATAATGAGGAAATTCGAATGGATACGATATATGTTCTGTGATAGCTCTAAATGTTCGATACAATATTATGGTTGAAGAAAAATATCTCTCGTTTTATAATATATTATGTTATAAATTTTAATACATTTAATAAAATTGAATTATTTTTTACCATTATTGATTAGTATTTGCCTTTAATTATTGTGGGGGTCTTTACCCCCATGGTCCACATTTAATTAATATTATGGGGGGGGGCTGAAACCCCCCTTCCCCCAAATGTTTGGGCTAATTACGCCACTGTTTAAAGACTTTGTAAGTATCTACCAAAATACATATATCAAAATATTCCATCAGTCAATATTTGTGTGCTACGAGTTCACCATTCTAGGAGTTTGTCATAAGTTTAAAACAATAGATGGTATTTTTTCACAGTTAGGTATGACCGTTTTTTTTATTTTAAAATATTTTTACGAAATGTGAATTCGTTTACTCAAATATTATCAATACACGATAATATCATCAAGATTCGATCGAAGGTAAGAATCATTTTGTATCCAAAACGAAACGCGTAAGTACCTATTATTTTGTAGCTATATAAATATTATAGATATTATTAGCTCATTATTATGTAAGTAGGTACCTCCTCCTATAATATAACATTAGGTTACGAAAAAAAAAGGTCAAGCGCGTTCAAAACGTTTTTACTACGATTATCATCAATGTACATCTTAATAGCTTAAAATCAATCACGAACACATATAAATAATTGTCCGTGCTTTCCCCACCATTATCTGCACACGACTGGACGACAATTAAGTATAATACGTTGTACAGGAGAGAGAAAATAATAAATTATTTATTTTTCAGAACATAATATTATAAACAAATAACCGTTATGTAAGACTCGTGTTTTCATTTAGAATATTAAATGAAACGTACGTGTTTCTTATAATATTATGATATTTCTAGTAACATTTTACTTTGATCCGACTGATCGTGTATTTTATTGTTTCAATATTATGTAAGATTTGGCCACTGTAATATAAATCACACTCACAGTAGGTATCTACTACAGAATACTGGTATATAAAAGCTTGTATAGATCAGTTAATATATTTTTGTCCGGAGAGCTATCAAAATTAGGAAAGTCGAAAACTGTGAAAAATATTTTATCAAAATTAATTTTTACATAAATTATTAATATTACTTATATAAAAAAACAACTTTTTTGATATGAAAACGTGGAGTAAATTATTTTGTTATAGATAATACAAAAATTTCAAATCGCTATTACCTTGAAACAAAGCGTTTCCGAAAAATGTACATAGGTATAAAAAAAAATTTCAAAATGCACGTGGTAGATAAACTATAGATCCTGATTTACAGGAAAAAACAATTTTATGACTGCTTATACCTATATAGGTATTTTTATATACACATTTTTTTCTATAGGTACCCTATTTATTTTATCAATTCACAATTGGGTTGTTCTTAAAATTATATTTTAAAAAAAAAACATTCTTATTATGGTAGTTTTTAAATTGTATATTTTCTCAAAATTGCTTTCGCTAGAGTATAAAATATTATTATAAAAATGATCTCAGCTTGTTTACATTCTGATATCTATCCTTTAGTTTCTGAATTCTGACAAATTTTTATTCTACCCTAAGAATTTATTCCCCATATTCGTTAAAAAAGGTCAAAATATGCGTTACGTGTACTGTAATTACTTATGACTAAAGACCGGGTTTTCATGCACTTATATTTATTAAATATGCACTTATAAAGGTAAAAATATGGAAGAAAAATACAAAATATGCAATATGCAATATGAAATGTAATTATTTTTGTTTAGCTTTATAAATAACAATTTATAAATTTATAAATTCTGTATTAGTATTTATATATAACATTAATTATAAAAAGCAAAGAAAAACACAAACATAATATAAAGAAAACATAGGTAATTATAAAAACAGTTATAAAACATACCTATACAAAAGTTGTAATGTTTATTAAAAAAAAAATATGCACCTAAAATATGCAAAAACATGAATTTTAAGTTTTTTTATTTTATCGTTCAAATAATGATTTATGAAAATTCAATGACTGCATGTATTATTTGATGTAGAAAATAGCATTTTATGCAAAATCCGGTCTTATGTACCTATATCAAAATAGGTAAACTAATATTTAACATATAAATTAGAGTTAGAAAAGCAATTAAGTAATTCGAGCAATCTTAGAGAGGATCTATTTGTGTAAACTGGTTTATCATAATAAAACTTATATTTCATATTTTTCTTCTTGAAAAACCTGTCTAAATATAAAATATTAATATAATAGGTATATTATTATTATATATTATATATTATGTCATAATATAGCCATTTTTATATATTATTATTTTGAGTTTTTCGCTTTCCTATAATATTTTTAGGGGAGACAGTCTTGGATATTAATAATCTAAATCGAATAGCACATTTATTCAACTCATTTGGGCAACAAGAATATAAAAAGTTATTTAGGCATTATAGGTCATTAAAGTACCAACAGTTTTAAGTACCATAATATGTATAGGCACTAAATTTTATAACAAAAATTATTTATAATATGAAATATATTTAGACATGTAAACATTTTTCAAGAAATTAGAAAATGGTATTTGAAATATTAGCTTACTATAAATTTTAATAAATTATATTATCTAAATATTTTTTTACGAAAATTTTAACACACTATGGTATGTTGTACCTATATAAAATGACATTTATAAGTAGGTACTTACATACAACCAGTTCCCAAAATGGGTTAAAATTATTTATGGTTTTGAACCCAAACTACTTATATCCATATTTTAGTATTTAATATTTGATAGTTCCTATATTTTAAAAAATGTATGAGTTATACATTTTTAAATTGTTTTCTATGATTATAAAACAATAATAAATTATAAAAACTAATAAATTAATTACATATTGATAAGATTGAGGACGAAAACTCTAAAAAATTTGTAGGAAAAGCACATTTTTGAAGTGATACATTATGTGATTCACATAACTTCTAATATACTTTAATAAATATGATTTTCGATAGAACATATATTTATGCACAACGTATTGTCACCGGTTTTATTTATTCTTTTAAAACATGAACTTTAGTATCATAATTATATTTATCTTATTTACATTTACCCCATACCTCTGACCTTATACATACATTTTCTATGCATTAATAAATTAGAATCACGCTTTTATTTTCTACAAAGTTATTTTCAATTTCCATTAGGCTATGTTAAAAGTAATTTATTATTCCATTCATTGAATTTCTAAAGTTTTTTTTCCGAAGAGATTTTAGTTTTCAGAAAATTATAGATGCGTGTCTATTCTATTTGTTCTTGCGCGCGCGTTATTGTGACATATCTTTATAAAGCCGAATCAAATAACCACCCACTCAACCGTTGTTTTAAACACTGCAGAATACACATATTACGAATCACATTCTTACAGTAAACTTCATTGTCACCGTATTGAAATTGAGTTTTGTTTTTGAAGAAAACCGACCGTCCTACATACTATATAGTACCTACCCATTGTGTTTTTCACTACATCGTATAATAACGTTAAATGACGTTCCAACAATAATAATAATATATAAAATATGAAGTACTTGAATATAATATTATGCAATCGCGTTATTCACTATACTGAATCGAAAATTTTTAAAGAATACGCAAAATCCGGGGGGCAATTTATCGTGTTTGTCGTCGACGATCCGAATCGGTATCAGGTGTTTCGCATCTCCTCGATGTATATTCGTATATATTATACACACTCGATGCGACGCTCTTATAGACGCAGTAAATCGGTTCTAAACATTATCGTATGTTTATTTCTTTTCTTTTCCAAGGGTGACGTGCCAAAAACGGATTACTGCACGTTGACAACAGGTGTTCGGGGCTGACCCTCGTCATCATCTCTGTCATAAGTTGCCAAGATATCGCGTGGAGGCTGGAGGAAATGATCTGCAACACGTCCCCATTGTGCGACAAGATGACCGCGCCACATGTGGTGGTTGCTACTGTTTTGATCGAATTTTCTAAGGTCCTAAAGACATACATCTCTTTTTTTTTTTCTCTCTGGCTAGTTGCAGTTTCTATACACCCTCTCATAAATAATATGGGTTATTGGACATTTAAGGTCTTTCAGAATATACGATACAAACTTTATTTATTTTATTTTTTCATTTTATTGTTTGTCAGCATATTGAAATATGAAAACATCAAAAAGTAAAATTATTAAATTACAATTTTTTCGATCGTTTGATTTTATTTTTTATCGTAGGTATATGATTTTCAAAATGATACATTAGAGAAGTACATCAGTGATATTACTACCTGCAGAAAGAAACTTGCTTAGCCTTATAAACCACAATATAATTTTTTCTAATCATAATAATAATTTTATCAAGTTCCTAAATAAAGTTTGGTTATCTTTATAAATCTATCTTTCTCCTATTTTTGTTAAATAGTACATATACATATCAGATAAAATGCCGATTAATTCCTGATTTTGAAATCTCGCGATTCTTCCCGATATTTTTTATAATTAAACATAAATTCAACCCTTCAACTTCACTTTAACGTTTTCTAACGAAATCAACGAATTATTTGTGACGTTCGTCACATTATCTCCGGTCGTCCATATGTGGCTCATATAATAGACAAATATATTATATTGTTTTTTCTCATATTTCTCAACTCGGTTATTCCTACCCCGACTGTCATAATTAACTGTCACTCGATTCTCGATTTTCCGTTGGTATTTCTCTTGTAATTCTATTAATTATCTTCCGGCTTTCATAATTCAAATTATTTTTCATGTAATCGCCGAGCCTGTGAAATGCAGTTGTTCAGAACAAAAATGTCGATTTATACGTACATTTTATAGGTACCTACCTACTGTGATAATATTTTATTGAGGATTAACACTCGTTGCAGTCGTACAGAGAGTATACTCGTGATTTGTTTGAATTCTAGACGGTTACGGTAAGTGCCGATGCGGGCGCATTAGAAACGTATTTTATTGAAATTAGTTTTTTTTACCTCCCTGTATATATAATATGATTACGGTCTCGATTCAACAAACATAGGTACTCCACTAATAAACCGTGCAAAATTGATTTATTATGGTTACACCTAAGCACTATAGATCAATATAAATGATAATAATATGACGACAATAATATAATCGATCACACACACACACACGAACGTTTAGAGCTGTGCGATGCGTGCATTCCCGTGGTATATTTTAAACATTTGCATGTAATTTGCATAATATTTTTGCATTTTATTTTTTTTTTTACCGATCGGTACACCGGGAGGAGAAAAAATGTGTATGGAATTAGCGAGTCGGTGTTTTTTTCCATATACGTATAATACCTACCGAAGACAAATTATTATAATATCGATGCATTTGCACACCATCTGTCGCGGGGCGTGGTGGTTTTTTTTTTCTTCCGTGTAAAAAGATACTATGTGTGTTTGTTCAGAGCACAAAAGACTTGCGGGGACAACCGTCGTTTTCGGGGTTTTTGAGTGACGTCTGAAAGGCCGATGTTATTGGGGATCGGGGGGTCGTGGAAAAAATACTAAAAAAAAAATCACAAAAAATTATTCATATCGTTAGCAGTTCGAATTGATAGAATCGACAGATTACAAAAAAAAAAAAAAAACGCCACTTAAATTATACCGATTGTCAGTTTAATTATCACTTAACGGCGTGTGGATGGTATAATAAACAGCTGGAAATAATAAACAGTGTCGTAGGTATATACGTTTTCCCATAGGTACCACCCGTAGGTTTAAAAGATTTAGAAGGTTATATTATAGTATTGAAATGAAGGCGACATTTGTACAATATAGTTTTTTAGATATGAAACAATCCTTTATTTAAATTGATTTCGTTGCAAAGAAACGAAAAGAAAACGCAATTTAAATAAATAGGTAGCCATTTTTTTTTTTTTTTTTTACACAACCATAATATTTACGCATAGTTATTTTTCACATCGTTTAACAACTGTGTAGCTTTTCGATATTATGCTAATTAGCATCCTTTTAGCCGAAGGCCACACGGCATACGTATAACACAACCGTCAATTTTCCGAACATCGGATGTATTTTTCCGTTACACGAGAGGTTTACTTAAAACCGAAAAAGCCTAATTAAAACCAACAACAATAGTATATATTATTATTGTCTCCAGCCAGAGGTTATTTTGAGTGGAAACTTTTGAGTTTAAGCCCGTAGCACTGTAGCATGATGCTCGGAAAACATACCCTTTTTTCGTATCGGTGCGGATAACTTTACATTACGGCCCGCGGGGAAATATCTTCATTTTAACATCGTCGTGCCGTGCCGATCATCATTCAGAGATATAAAATAAACAGTATATTTCTAAAACTTTTCACTCATTATATACACGAGGAACTGCAGACACGTAGATAATACACAATATGTTCATATCGTTATATTTACAACAACAAAAAATATGCCTTATACGTAAACGAAAACGCATAACAACAAAATAGTTTTCATTACTTTTAATGACGAGAAAACCATTTTTTTGAATTTTCAAAATGGGTTTTCTCTATAATTTACTCAGATATTATGTATATTATGTAAGATAAACGCTTACGGACAATATTCAGTAAATTAATATTAATTTAATACCTACTATGTTGTTCATAATCAGAAATTGGTATAATTCATCAATCTAAAATTAATTTTTACGTGTGTCTTGAAATCAGTGGCATATTTACAATTATTTTTTGGGTGAGGGGGTTGTAATCATAATCACATAAACTTACACCAAGTTTCACCACAACAACATGTTATTTTCTATAAATTATAGCCTAAAATTCATAGGTATGGTTTTAGGTCTACTAATCGACTAATATATATGTATCAGTTTGCGGAAAACATAGAAAAATCGTCTTTTATACTTATATTGTTAAAATCTAGTATAGCATAAGTATTTGAAGGTATACTGAAGAAATTTATGTAACTAGACTGAGAAGTTAAAATTAAATCTTGTGTTTCAATTTCCTATCAATAAACAAATTAGAATAATTAGTAATAATTAGAAAATATTGAATAAAACTAAGTATGTATATAGATTAAGTTAGTTAATTTAATTATATATTTAAACAGATTTTCAATATTATAAAGTATCTATAAGTATATTAATACATACTCGTATAACATTTGTATAATCATAATAGATTATTAGACATTTTTGGATTTATTAGATTTCAAAATCTATTTATTTTTCCAATACCTCCTCTATATCATCCTTTAACACCTAAATTAAATGTTTACTAAAAAGTAAATAGCTACATAATAGTTACAACTTACATTATTTAAAATGTAACATAGAGATAAATTAATTATTATTTAAATTAAACTAGGTAGGTACCTATATATAAATAAAATCAGTGCAGTTTCAAAAATTATTTAATGCAACCGTTGAAAGCTACAATACAGATTCACAATTTATAGTGCAAAAGAACTTCAAGCAGTAAAAGCAAAATTAATAAACTACAATAATTCATATCTATAAACAGCCGGTATAAGTATATATTAGCTTTTTTTTATTATTATATAATTATTATTTTCGGACTTTAGTCTCTAGGTGCAATGTACAAATTATAAATATTATTAAATATATAAATAATCTTTACTGAATAACTTTTTAAAGTTTCAAGTCCAAAATATTTAATTTATTAATCACAATTATACTTTGTCTTTTATGCTCTCTTCTTCTTCTTCTCCTTCGCCTTCTCTCCCAACTATTTGGGGTCGGCCACCCTGGTCCTACACTTCCATTTAACTCTATCTCCCGCATCTTCTTCACTTACTCCCACCTTCCTCATATCACTCGCCATTA
>JAIPRL010006946.1:0-10206 GCA_025469235.1 Pemphigus obesinymphae
ATCGTATTATTTTTATTATAATATATAAATATATTATTTTAATATATTTATACACCAACTCTTCCACTTTTACTACCACCTTTACATACATCCTTTATCTTTTTCTTTAATTTTTCATTTCATGACAATAGTTTGTCTATCAATTTAACTAATTTGAGGGTGGTAGAGTCGTTCTGTCGGAAGGCGAATTGTTCTTGACATATTTTTAATAATACGTTCGAATATTTTCATTAGGGAGAGTAGTAACTCTATAAAGCGGTATTTAGACGTATTTCTGTGGTCTTTACCACAGAAATACACCCATTTGGGGATGGTGATAATGGTTGCTCTTTTGACTGCTTTTGACTTCATTTGACTGCTAGAACATCGGTATTTATTCCCGGAAGATTTTGGCCCGGGTTAAGTCAAATTAAGTTTCATAGGTGTCTGCAAATATTTCTGATTTTTTGACCATGGCGTAGATCGGTTCATTAGATCCCGTCAGGGAGTGAACTACTAAAGATTTATTAAATAGCTGTTTGTTTAATTTATAGATGGAGTTTATATTATGACTAATAGAGTCGATGATCATATCCTATTGATCATGCTTTTGTGTGGTTGATATAGCTCTTATAAATTTGAGTTTTGCATTAAATAGACGTTTTATGTTAGGGTCGCAGAAACGCTGCCATAGGTGGTGTATTCTGTTGTTCTCCAATATTTTGTTGTTGATTTTGGCTAGAAGTATTAGATTGGAACTTCTGTGGTTAATTATGGTGGAGCATTCTTCCATTGTATTTATAGCATTAGAAGTTAAAAAATGAATCGCTTCTTTGATTTCTTCCGGAGTATTTATGAGGCCCATTGGTTTTAAAAATTTTTGTTCGATTGAGGTGACAAATTTCTTCTAGTTTGTTCGTCGTACGGAGCGTGGTGGAGTGAATGTTATTGGTTAATATATTATGCTAATGAAAATTGGATAGTGATCAGACGAGAGTTCGTTTAGATTAAGGACGTCGATTGTTTGGCAGGACAGCTTGAGCAGAGCAATATTGAGTACATCAGGGGGGGGGATAGAAAAAATGAAAAAAGATTAGGGTGTCAGGTGCAGTGACACAGTAGTCTAATTGGCTGGTGTGGTAATAGAGAATGTTTCGGTCTGCATTGGCACAGCGGTTATTTAAAAAGGGAGGTTTTCAGTTTTGCTGGCTTGATTTGTATGGATGATACAGGTCTTTTACTAATCCAGGTGGTAGCTTTGCTAGTATATGATATTTGTTTTTAATATTATTTACTGGAGTTTGCTTGGATAGCGTGTTCTGATTGGTTGTTGTCGAGGTGGTTAGGTGGTTGTTGTTGTTGCCCAGGCGAGTGTTCTTGGTAGGACCTTGGTTGCTTGTTTCACGCCTGACGATTGGTCATGGTCTAGGTCGCGTATGTGGCGGTAGTTGGATGTTTCAATTTTGTGGAACAGGGTACAAACCTGTCCTCGAATAGTTTCTTTTATGGTTTTGAAAGATGTATGTGTCAATATTACTTCGTTCTTGACGTGCCTGTTATCGATTGTATGCCTTTGGTTTGAATTGTTCTATCTTACGCTATTGAGGTTCTCGATTGCTTAGCGGAGAGGGATACTCCGTTTTAAGTTTTTGCTTCTACCAGAGTGTTGGATGTTACAGGAGTTATGAGGTGGAGGTGTAGAGAAATTTAGAAGTTTAATAGACGGTTACTTTTGTAACCATTTAGGAACCCGAGCTGGTTGATATTCTAGAAATGTGTGGGAAAGGGATAAAATTGTAGAGTATTTAAGATTGAAGGAGACGGAGTTGATGTATTCGGAAATAGACGGGATGTTTGTAAATGTCCTGATGAAGTGGTTCCTAACGTACAGGGGAAGGTTTATAATTTTTCGGAGGATATTAGATTGAATGGCTTTGATGGAAAACCAGTTAGTGTTTGAGGTGTTGGAAGCCCAAGCTCAGGCGTAAGTTAAGATATGGTGCATGTAGGATTTGAAGATATAAAGTTTCGTTCGGATGGAAAGAGAACTTTTGATGTTAACTACGGGGAAGGGGGAAGAGTAGGTGACTGGCAGCTTTGGTTTTATTAACAACGTGCTTAATATGGGCTGAGAAATTTAGATTTTAACCATGAGAACACCCAAATATCTAATCGAGGGGACCAGTTTATTAGAGTGTTTTGGATTTTGAGTTTTGGGTTATATTGGATGTTTTTACTGGTGTAGAAGACGGCCGGAGTTTTGGACAGGTTGATAGAAATCCTCCACTGTTTGAACCAGGGTTGGATTAAGTTGATATATAAGATATACCTACGACATCACAATAACACCGATAACCCAAGTGTCCCTATTCGCTGATGACTTGTAGTAGTAATGACAGATATACCAGACGAGCCATCATCCATCTCGAACACTAAATCATTGAAGCAGAAAAATGGTTCGACCAATGGCGTTATAAAAATATTTATTTAACTAGTTTAAAAATGAATACCTATATGGATATATGAAAATATATAAAACATTTTATAATAATTATTATTATTAACAGGGTTTTATAAAACCGCACACATGTATTAAAATTCAAATTGGATTATTATATTTGGATATCGATAAAGATATATTTAACAAATTTATGAGCTTTTTTATTCTCTAAGCAATTAACTTCACTAAATTATGATAATTCAAACAAGTTAAGTTAATTAGTTGATGGAAAAAATAATTAACTAGGTAGTCGAGTTAAAAATGTGTAAAAGTTAATTTTTATATAGTTATGCCCATCTTTGGTTATTATTTGAAACATTCATACTATCTACAGAATGTTATAACAATGAAAGTAACACATAATGGTAATTTGGCAAAAATAAGAGTAAATAATCTCGTGTTTCGTTAATAATTCGAATTTAAATATTTTATTATATCTATTTGTCCATTTGGTATTGGATTTGGTATTTGGATATTATGGTTTAAGAATAATTATTTCAATGGACTTTTGACATATTAAATGAATTAAAGATATTTAAATACCATTCAAATTATTATGGTTACATATTTATTATGTAATCTAGTTATTACATATTAATAAGCTATATTTTATTGATGATTTAAATAAAAATTATATATATAATTATATAACATTGTTTCCGTTTGAATTAATTATATCTTTTAGAAGGACGACTTCTTTAATCTTTTTGTAAATGTTACTATGTACGTTATTAGGATAATTGGAAAATATATCAAAAATTGTACAAACTGTCGATTGTATTTATATTTAATGTGGTGAACGTATTGATTCTATAACAATGTGTTTTTATTTTAATTTTTTTTATGTATGTATACAATTTTTCAGGTAGAAGAAGAAAAATAATAATTTTCGAGTATAAACGTTTCTAATTGGAAATTCTTTACATTTTGTATTTTATAGAGGTTTATTTTTCATTATCTATTTTCAAAAGAGTAACGAAAAACTATCGGTCTTAACGAAAATTGTTATAAATTGTTAAATATCATATAATCTTGTCATTGTTACCGACTTAAGAAGATACTGACTAAAGAGGTTTCTGATAAAAAATTAATTCTAGTTATAAAGTAGTTTATACATAATTTTAAACTTTGATTTAATTTGTGTTATGTTCTATACACATTTTCGATAGAAGGAATAGAATAGGATTTTTTTTATAAATATATCGTTTTAATAAGAAATTTATTGTAGTTGGTATTTTAAGAACAATTATTATTAGCATTCACAGTATTTTTAAGACTTAAAAGAAAACTACCGGAATAACTTAAAATTATAATAGTTAATAAAAATAATACTACACCGAGCTTTGATTAGAAATATTTTATAAATATTCAATATGTATTCCACCACACCGGTATCGTATACATTAAGCGAAATATATACACCAGGTATAACGAGTATACAATAATAATAATAATATATTGACAGAAAAGTTACTTTTTATTTTAAATGACAAGTTCAAGGTTTTTTTGCATGAAATCAAGCCAAAAATGTGGGTATATATAGTTCGACGAAATTCTCATTCTGTATCATTTGTTCCAACGCACGACGATATTCTGATCAAAGTAAACGTCCTAAAAAATCACTATGAACACATTGGTAAGTACAACAATCTCTAGTGTATTATGTTTTATCCATATTTAACAATATCTGAAGTACAAACTTTAAATTAAATATTACTAAAGAACAGTTTAATTTATAGAGAATCCAAAAAAATGTTTACATATTTTAAAAAAATCATATTTTTTAATAAATAAACATTATTCTTTTTCAAAATATAGATAATTAATAGAATTAAAAAAAAAAATATTTAAATTGATATATGGTTACCAAGGCTTGGAACTATTATGTTTTTTTAAGGTTCCGGTTTGGTTAAGGTTTTTAGAATTTTAAAAAAAAGTCTCCCGTTTCTGTTTTAATGAATATCGGTATTTATAGGACCTACTATAGTACCTACTTTAGAAAAAATGTTTTCGAAATGTAACAATGAATTAGAGAGTTATATTATGTAAAAGTAATATATTTATAATACGTAGATAGAAACGTAATTAGATATACGTATCTAATAAAGTGTGTAAATAGGAAATGTAAGAGTGATGAATCATAATATTTCTTAGGTAGATTATATTTCTTCATGAATCAATTAATGTAATTTAAAGTTAATTTATACCTTTAGGGGTAGTCATAGTGGCGTAAATAGAACTTCTAATGCCCGTGGCAAAATAATCCAATGGACCCTTAGTTTTACCAATTTGGGGGAAGGGTTTACGAGGCACATGCAACTGCTTACAAAATGCATCCCTAGATCTGCCCCTGTTAATATAGACTATAAATAATTAAAAACATGTTTAGTATGTTTATAGTATTTTTATGGTCATTTTTTATTAATTTTTTTTTTTCTAATAATATAAACAAGGCAATATCAAAATTTTAAATATTTAATTTATATTTAAAGTAATATCCGGCCAGTTTTATAAAAATGTCTTCTTTCTTTCTTTTGCTTCAGCAAACTTAAATCCTCGAATTTATTTTTTACTTTATATTTTATTTATTTTTTGATTGAAAGTAATGCCAGGCCACTTAACGATCTTGTGCCATTGTACTTTTTAAATATTTTAATACCTAATTATAATAATAATATATGATAATAGTTTTTGGCTTTAAAAACGGCCGTTCCGTGTTTGCAGATGTAACAAGAATTGTCAAAAATAATAAAAGAGCAGTACATACTTCTCGGAAACTTGTTGAAATACAATTTCTGGACAAGTTAAATTCTGATCAGTAGGTACATAGTTCAACAAAATATATTTTCACAACTTTACGGTGTTTGTTCATAAATTCTGTAGAGAAATAGACTAACTTTTAGCAACGATATTTGTTTCTTCCAAGAGATCATTAAAATTGCATTTGTATTCTTATTATATAATAATTCGCCAATGTGGACGAGCTAACAGATAAAATAATCTATAAAATATAAGCGTGTGTCAGTTATTATTCTAAATAGTGAATTGATTTTATTTTAAAGCAATTTAATTTGACAAAAATAAAATTATTTTTAAAGATCATTGTATTTTTAAATTTAATAATGATGGTAATCTGTTTTTTTTTTGGATTTGTGACATTTCTTAATGGACCCTCAGAGTCATGGGCCCGTGACTCATTGCCCGTTATGCCACCCTATCGGTACGCCACTGGGTAGTCATGTTTATAGCTCACGAACTTTGTAACGTTTTCTGTTAAACATTGTTAAAATATACTATTTACAATTTCGGTCTTCTTTGATGTTAAAATATTAATTATATTTCATTGATTATTCATTAGTTACTAATTGTTTTTAATATATGTGTTTTAAAAACTAAGCAATCAACGGTAAAATTATTTTCCCGATCCGAAAATTCAAAAAGCACCTACCTCCTCTATTTACAAAAAAAAAAAAAAAATATTTTGTTTATATTGATTAAATAATATTACCTATAGTAGATATAAAGTATATACGAGTGTACTCATATACAATAAATGTTTTTTATATAACTAGACTTCAGAGTAGGTATAAAAAATAAAAACTGTACACAGTTATAATAAGTCATAATTTACACTTTATTTCATTTGTACTTACTACTTAGATAATACTATATAAAATATATTTTTATTCTTTTATCACGTTATTATTACAAAAACAAAATACATACCTATATTAATTAAATAAAATAATGAAAATTGATTTTTTTTATATAAATTAACAGTTTTACTGTGCTTTACAATTTATTTGTTTAAACTTTCTTTTTTTTTTCAAACAATCTATTAGTCCGAACCAGTATTTGATCTTCTAGGAGGATCTTTGGCATTGGTATAGTATTAATAAGAAATCGGCTCTAGATGGTAGCATTTTCCGATTTTCCTAGTACATTCCTTGGGGAAGAAGAAAAACTTTCTTTTATACGGTGTATGTAGTCATATACCTACATACTATGTATATATATATATATATATATAAATATACCCACAGACTATCTACTATACGGTGAATGACTTGCTTACACCGTATACATACTAATTATATATTATACAATGTAGACTGACATTTTAATATTATTATGAGATTATATTTGTTGGCTACTAAATTGAGATTTTTGAGTTATTGGAATTCAACAAAGTGTGTATCTGGCTAAAAAAAAAGGCATGTTTATTCAGAATATTATACTATAATATATACTGAATACTGAAATAATATACCTAATATAGGTATGGTAACATTATACAATTTTTGTTTGTAAAATTTAGATAGGTTATCACACAAAACTCCGTTCAGGATCGTTTTTATCAATAGAAATGATTTAGCTTTTTTTTATTGCTTTAAAATTTAATATATCTACCACTAGTACCCTATCCAACGAATAAAGCGCTTCCCAGGGCTTGGAACCGAAATTTAAAATACCCTTATTAGAACCGGAACCTTTCGAAAATTTTGGCACCGAAACCTTACCGGAACACTTATTTCATATTTAAAAGGACCTAATTCAAAACCGTTACCGATATTTGGTGATCGAGTTCTTTCAGTTTTTTCAATTCCGGTTCCAATAGAAAATACTGAAAATTAAAATTCAGACACTTTTTTTATATAATAATTTTTACATTATTTTGTATTACTTTGTCATGTCTTTGAATGAATTCCTAGTAAATTATCAATCGAATTTATATGATTTATGTAATAAATAATATTGCTGATTTGGATGTATTTTTATCATTTCGATGACGGGTATTATATTATGAAGTATGAACCCCGATAACGATTTAAAAATAATTAATCTCGGAAATAACAAAATAGAGTATACCTATGAAATCAGGATAAAGTATACTCCGGGAATTTACAGTCTATTATAAATGGATAGCATGATGGTATTATGATCTGTGAGTCGCGAATTACACGACGCGATGGGAAACAATATTCTATTTGTACATTTTCTGTTCTCGAGTTAAGAAATAAAAATCTTAATCTTATCTACTTTTTATTTTTAATTATTAAAAGATTTATGGATTGCTTAACAAGGTGGCATTCAACTATGGATACGCTAGAAAGATAAGAATATTTAAAAACCATTTATTTTAAACATGTCAGCAAATGATATAAAATTGAAAAAACTGTGCCCGAGTAAATTTGAATGGCGATAAAAAGAATGCTTTATGTAAAGTCTTACTTCCTACAAAAATATGAACGTAAAAAATTAGTAACTGATAAATAATCAATAAAATAAAGAATATAAAGAAGGACGAAATTGTAAAATCATATATTTTAACAATGTATAACAGAAAATGTTACAAAGTCCGTGGGCTATAAACATGATTACCCAAAAAGGTATAAATTAACTTTAAATTACATTAATTGATATGAATCATGAAGAAATATAATCTACCTATGAAATATTATGATTCAACACTCTTCATTCTTACATTTCAAAAACATGTTTTCTAAAGTTGATACCTATAAATACCGGTATTCACTAAAACCGAAACCGAAATTTTTTTTTTTAATTCTAAACACCGGAATCGAAACAGAAACTGAAAAATTTGATTTTCAAAAAACCGGACCGCAAAAAACCATAATGGTTCCAATAAAGGTAAAAAGTCTTGGTGCTACTACTACTGACGGCTTTTTTAAGTAATAATTTAATTAAGGTAATTTTTAAGGTAATGATGTAATTTTTTTAAGGTAATTTTAAATAATATAAAAATAATTATAATGAATTAGTGTTACTTACTTTTACTTTACAGCTGCAGTTTTTGCATATTGAATTTTTGGAATTAAGGTTGTACGTAAAATACCTATTTATATATTAGAGATTCTTGTAATCAACCCATCCTGTAATAATTAAAAATAATTAATGATAAAAAAGTAGATAGTATTAAAATAATAAAATAATTTTATTCTCAACTCGACGACAGAAAAAGTACAAATAGAATATTGTTTCACGTCGCGTCGTGTAATTCGCGACTCACCGATCATAATACCATCATGTTATCCATTTATAATAGACCGTAAATCTCTATTTTGTTATTTCCGAGATTTATTATTTTTAAATCGTTATTGGGGTTCATACTTCAAAATACAATACCCGTCATCGAAATAATAAAAGTATCTCCAAATGTGCAATATTATTTATTACAAAAATCATATAAATTCGATTGATAATTTACTAGGAACTCATTCAAAAACATGACAAAATGGTACAAAATAATGTAAAAATTATTGTATAAAAAAGTGACTGAATTTTAATTTTCAATATTTTCTATTAGAACCGGAATTGAAAAAACCGAAAGAACTCGATCACCAAATATCAGTAGGTACTGGTTTTGATTTAAGTTCTTTAAAAAATGAAATAAGGGTTCCGGCAAGGTTTCGGTGCCAAGATTTTTGAAAGGTTTCGGTTCTAATATCGGTATTTTTAATTTCGGTCCCAAGCCCTGATGGTTACAAATATATATATATACTTACATCATAATTATGCACTGCAGAATATTGCACAATGTCATATTTAAATTTAAAGATTGACTTGTAAATGTGTAAAACACAATATGTTTATTTTGTATATTAGACGTATTATATCATTATAAATATATAAAATAGGATATTTAGAACAATTCTAATATATACCTATTGAACTCTAGTTTGAAGCTTACATTAAAAATGTGTACTATTATACATTCGATCATCTCAATTTATATTTTACGAACTCTAAAATATATATATATATATATATTCATATTTGTTTTATTTTAATTTTATTTCTGAATGAATTTATATTTATAAATATTTTGAAAATCAACTTACAAGATGCTATATTTAAAATATTTTGTAAAGTAAATAAGTAATACAATATTTACACATATGAAAATAGGTTGTATTAGTAGCTGTCATCACAGTGGTGTCTGCGGCCACTGAAAATATCACCCCTAAGTCTTTCACTTATAACAGTGGCTACTACCCAGCCAACCAAATTTCTTATCCACGACAAAAGGGATACTATCCAGGTTACCAAGGTTACTCAGGATTCCGTGAATACTACCCAGGACAACAAGGATACTACCCGGGATACCAAGGTTACCAAGGATTCCAAGGTTACTACCCAGGATACCAAGGTCAATACCAAGGATTCCAAGGTTCGGTTTCGTTGAAATTAATTATTTTCTTATTTTACTGTAAAACTGTTTATTAACATTTCATAATTATTTGACATGCAGGTTACAACCGTGGTTATTACCCGGCCGCTCCCATCGCACCCGTCAAAATCGTCACTCCAGTCGCCCCTATATACCCTGTTGTTCCCAATTACACCCCAGCACCATACAAACAAGTCAAGATTAACCCAGTCCCAACTGTAGTCAAAAGTCCAGTGTACTCATACAAGACCACAGAAGGCAAATTGCCGGCAATCGTTAGGCAATGGCAAGAAGTTAACTTTGACGGAAACTTCAAATACGGGTTAGTACCAATAATTTGAATATTTTTTCGTATTATGGCACAGTAAATAAACCCAAGATGACAATTATTTTATTTTTGTGCGAATGTTAGATATGAAACCGAAAACGGTATCGTTGCCCAAGCCTCCGGTTACGTAAAGAACGCTGGATCCAAAGACGCCGCTCAAGTCATCGAAGGTTCATACGCCTACGTTGGCGATGACGGTGCCCCAGT
>JAIPRL010006946.1:10306-25303 GCA_025469235.1 Pemphigus obesinymphae
ATATGAGGAAGGTGGGAGTAAGTGAAGAAGATGCGGGAGATAGAGTTAAGTGGAAGTGTAGGACCAGGGTGGCCGACCCCAAATAGTTGGGAGAGAAGGCGAAGGAGAAGAAGAAGAAGAAGAAGATGACATGTACAGTTAAATAAAATTAAAATAATAATTATATAATATCAAATAATATTTGGTAAATTTAGAAATTGGCGAATACTACAATTTGTATACATATATATTTTGTGTTAAATAGAATTTCCTGGTTTGGAGATAACAATATTCTTTTAATTTATTCAAAATTTGACAAACTATATAAAAAGAAACATAGTATGATATATATACCCATATAAATATAATTACCCGTAGTTTTTAAATTATTTTAGACTTATAATGCACCGAATGCCCTATAGATGTTTGACTAAAACAAATGGTCTTTATAAAACATTAAGGAATAATAAAAAATTTTGGCAATATATATGTATCTGACAATGTATACATCCATAATTTAAGTATACATTATAAATCCATACTATTATGAAATATTTTATTATTAAATATATATTATATAATTTCGTTTTGTCAGAAGACAGTAATACCCCTTAAACTTACTATTACTTAAAAGAAACATAATTATGTTTTAGATATATGAATACAACTATATAAGTATCATAATATATTATTAGGTCTTGAATAAATTAATTTCATCAATAAAATGAATAGAACAAACTAATTACTTTTTGGTGCAATAATAACAGATACATAACAAGCTCATGATTTAATATGTATCTAATATGTAAAGAAAAAAGAAAATAAATCCATAAAACTATTTTATTTTACTAATTTCAATTTCTGATTGAAATTCATGATTGATATGCAAAATTTTTCACAAATCACAACTCTTTGTATCATTATACTCTTATTATAATATTATTTAATAATCTATATGAATCTAATTATGACCTATCATGCAATAGGGAGTATAAGCACATCGCACATTGCACAGATTATTGGTTGGTGAATATATTGGATTTTAAAGCAAAGATAACTCATTTATTTCGATAAAACAGTTCTGAGTGGAGTTATGTTATTGACATAATTATTAAGCTCTGTCAAAAAAAAAAAAAAAAAAATCAATAATTAGTATTGTACAATGCATATATTATATTAATAAAGGACATATTCTATGAAATTTTAATTTTTAGATCTATTTTCTGAAATTTACGATGACATTTTACACTGAAATAATAATGGTTGTATATTGAAAAATTTTAAATTGTATATAGGTATTTCACAGAATTAAAAACAGAGCTATGATCTTGAGAAAGGATTAAAATGGGGGTCCAAATCAATACAGGTACTCAGTATTATAATATGATAGGTATATAATATGCCTACATATCAGATTTGTAGCCCCCCCCCCCACACTTTGTTCATTCCTGGTTTTGGCAATATAAAGTTTATATAAGTAATACCATATCACTGAACATATAAATCTTAATAAGATAATATATAAGGTACCTAGATGTACCTTTATGAATATACTCATAATTTAGATTTTTATCGATTTTGAAAATATTTAAATACTATTATAATACAAATAGTTGAGAGAAAAATGTATTTATATGCGATGTATATGCATAATTTCATAACCAATGAACGACAAATTGTTTGTTAAAATAAAAAAATCTCTATTGATAAAAAACTTGAAAATCCAGTTGTTCTACATTAAAACACTGGAGTTATTGGTGTTAATAAATTAAAAGGATATTTTATATTTATTTTATAATAATATTATGTCGTTTTTAAATTATGCTTATAGTATAAAAGTGTAAGTTCTCCATAAATCAGATTTAGAGCAAAACGTAAATCAAAATTTAAAAATTAATACATTTATATCATATTACCTATACCTATAATTAAATTTATTTTTATCAATAAATATGATAAACAGTAGGAAGTTGATAAAAAAAACTATTAAAAATATCTATTATATAAATTTTTTATAATATAATAAATATATATATTTTATTATATATTATATTATAAAATAAAATAATAGCTGTTAATTTATAAATTGTATTATTATTTAACATCTAACTATTAGATGTTATTATAATTATAATTTATAAGTTATCCGATCCATAATCTTATGGTACACTTGTCCTTGAACTTTGAATTTTGGTATGAAATTACCATATCTCACAATATCTGTCGCACCAAACGATATATTTTGAAAGCATGTGTTGTATTATCAGCTTAACGTCGTGTGTCTCTTCGGGTGTTGCAGAAGTTCATGAAGTAGAAGCTCACATTCGCGAGTATTCAAATCGTGCGTCTCGCTCTTTGATGTTTCAGCAGATCTACTGGCAGATAGCTGCCAGGTATGTCGGGTTGATCTTCCAATATTTAATTTTTTGGGTGACATTTCAAATAATTTCTAATACTTAATGATTGTTGATAGATGAAGTGCCCAAAGATAGTTTAGTTGTGTGTTTATTTTCTATTTAATTAGAATTTATGAACTTTTTGTTTCTATGCAAATGAAATAATTTCTTATTTTGTTTATATGCGATTGTTGTACTAATGATTCAAATTAAATAGAAAATAAAACATTTAGACCCCTAGGTAACTTTTTTTCTACTTGTTAGATTTTGAATATTTTAATAGCTCAAAACTTGTCCCTGTCCACTTTAATTTGAGTATTTAATTAAAAAAATAGGACGATATTGGACTGAATTGAATTTTTCGTACATAAATACATAATACATATAAGCAGGTATTTAAATAAAATAGATTTTTCATTTTTATAATATTTATTCTAAATTTATTTGTATAGTAAGAATGAATTCAATACGTACTTAACTAGTACTTTTTTTTTTTTTGTAATTGACCAATTGTCTTTTCAACAACCTCATGAAATTGTTATGAGAAAAATGAACAGTGGAGAAAAATGGAATAAGGAGGAATGAGGAGAATGGTCTCAAATAATAATAATGCCCTAAAAATTAAATAATGATAATAAAGATTTGAAAATGGAAAAAATAGGTAACCATTATCTAATATGAAAGTATCGGAGAAAAATGGCCTTAATCTAAAAAAATATTGAAACATTGATTGATAGGTATAAAAAAGGAAAGTTAAAAATTAGATTTATATGCGCAATAAAATCACATTTTATTTTTGATAAACATCTCGAGAACGAAAATTAAAATCGTGTATTTTTCTTTAAATTTGAGTAAAATATAATATAGAAATATAAAAATAAATACTTCTGTATGTTAAGCATCTAAAATAACATATTTCTCATTATACACAAAACAATTTATAATGCAATTTTGTCCAGTTCTATTTTTATATTTTATATATCATTTTAAGTTGTGTTCTTAATAATATTAATTACCTATTAACAGGTATGTAGTGGAGGGTATACGAAGTATACCCACTTCTCAATTTGTTTGTTAATGTGTATAGCCAAACTTTTTTTATTTGATACGTGGTATACCTATGACTTACGTATACTCACTATTTCGATCAATTATTATTTATTGTCTACTGACAAATTCACAGTACATACTCATTTAAAACAAAGTTTAGTTTTAAGTCTCTTTAGCTTCAGCGTGTACCCACTAAAAAATTTACGACTATATCACTGCCTATTATAGATACCAATTGGTAACTCAAGGGCCAAGGTATCTTGAAAGACCACAAATCAACCACACAAATTAAAGTAAAAATAATTGAGAAAAAAAAAACAATGATTTATAAGATTTTTCTATTTATAACATTTATAATAATTGTATAGGTATCTGTTTTAGATAGATCATTTTATAAAAATTTATTTTTGATAATATAAATTTTAAAAATTCGCACTGCATTGATGATAAACTAATAAAAAAAAAATTTATTGTACTTTATCTCATTCAATGGTACTAATATTTACACGATAAAATAATTTCACGATGATAATCACATAATTTCATGAAAAATTATATTGAGGTGTATTTTTGTTTGTAATTCATAAAGTGTACTTGTAACTTTCCATGAAAATAACTAAGTGGATGTGATAGATATAATTTGAATTTCATAAATTAATTATCAAACAATAACATTAATATATGATACCAAAATTTCAACATCATATATTATTATATACAAAGGTAAGGAATTGCAGTGGCCAGTGGTATGTACAATGTTATATATATATATATATATATATATATAATTAATATACATTTAGTACATTAATTATTGTTAACTCTTCTAATTATATTTTTATCTCTGCTTACAGTATTATTTATGAGAAATATTGATATTAAAAATAATACGTCACTTTATCATTTTCATATTTAATCAACGAGCCTTGTACCTGTAGATTGAATCACTCCTATAGTAAACTATAAATACGTATAACTATGCTTCATTTAATCTACTGAAGTATACAATATATTTATATATATATATATTAGGTATATATATATATTAGGTATATTAGTATTTTGGTATATTCTATTGAATATTATATTTTTCAATGATTTTTTATATCGTCTAAGTAAAATCCATAAATTATACATGTTCAACTAATATTTTTCTTAATGTCTACTCTATGATAAACTATATTGATGTTATGTTTAATTTTAAACCCGATTTTATAGCTACTTTGTCGTATATAAAATGACATCCGATTATCCAGTGATATATCGAAAGAATATTTTAACAGCATTTTTAGCTCAAATATATTAACCATAGGTCATATGGTTCACACGCATATAATGACAGTCGAATATATTGACATTTGAAAGGATTACACACTAGAAGAAGAATGCACTCGTATTCTCATGACATTCTAATAATTTAACGATTTGTACCAAACCACTTAACTTAAAGAACTAATAAAGTAGAAACATTTTTATTACTCGAAATATTATGAATGAATAACGATGAAAATTTTTTTTTACAGAAATAAAATTGTAATAGTAGGTAGGTACTTACTTAATAATATATTCAATTAAAATGGCATAAAGCTTGTATTGTTTTTAAAAATCTGACATTTTTATCTTATTGCACGTGATTGATGGCAAAAACTCAAGACGTGTGTATTTTAAGTAAGGTGTATATAGGTATACTTCCTATATGGCGAACAAAATATACAAAATTGCATTCGATTTTAATTATTTCAATAGTAGACCACTTGGTAATTAACATCACAATTGATGAGGCACCAAATTATTTATTAAAATAAATACATTTATGTTATAATATTTATTTTATGTTATATTGTTAATATGTGTAATAAATATACCTAAACGTTTCAAGTTAATTGGCTTCATATTTGATTAGGAAAGATATATGCGAAATATAACTAATTCTGTGGCACCTGCCTATTCTACTATCATTATTTATTTTTTCTGATTTCGTTAGAAATCAAATAGGAAATATTAAGCTTTTTTATGAATTTATACAAATATGTAAATAACGATCGACGGCCATCCATACATAATACATTTGATGAAAAAAAAACTCTTATTTCTACGAGATATTTTTCCCAATATATGTAATGTATAAAACTGTACGAAAATTTGGGCGAAAGAAGTTTAAAAAAGTCTCAGGATTTCCTTAGCACCTGAAATTAGCCGTTCCTGCTCATATTTCAACAATATTTATATATATTATTTAATATTTCAATATTAATGTTAACTACATAATTATTAATTATAGATTATTCCTACGATAACGACTAATCAAATAGAGTTATGTATATATTATACCATGAACAATGAACATATTATGCTTATTTTAAAAAAAATTAAAACATGTATATTTTGATGAGTTATAATTTATAATTCAATATACTAATAAATGCATAATAAATAAGCAAGAAACTATGTTTAGAGTAGGTATTGGAAAACTATAATATAAGTAACAACTAATTTCAACCATTAGTATCATTGAGCATAGGATGTTTGTAACCCGATGATGATTACTTATTTTAATTTTTAATTTTAAATACATTTATATGAGTTTTGTAAGGATATGTTTAGTAATAAGAAAATAACATCATAAAATGAAATATTGCAATGGTATAACTCATTACATCAAGCTATATTATAGACAAAAGTCAAGTTCGGACGCTAAGTTATAAAAACCAATTATGATGTTTTTGTTAACTCTGTTTAAAGTTATTTAAGTTAATGTATACAAAAATTTCAATTACAAATTTTCTAATGAAGGGACATTCAAAATTGATGTTTGAATTTATTTTATACATAAATAAAAATATCTATCTATAAAATTATGAATATTTAAATTTTATTATAGGGATAATTTAACCTATTTTTTGTATGTGTGTCATTGATTAACTTGAAGTAGTCTCATAAATTACATTACAAAAGTAACTTATTAAATTCGATAAGTTAATATTTACGCCATATTTCTTTTCTTTTGGTTTTTCAGTCTTCCGACTGGTTTTACCTTATTCTTTCTACTTTTCTCTATTTTCACTACATTTTTAATTTATTCGTAATATTATGTTAGGCCCAAGGCCTTACACGGTTATGAAATAAACTTTATTCTTGGTCATCCTCTTGTGCGTATTTTCAACTATTTTCTGGGGGGAGGGGGTCTAAATATATTGAAAACCAATAAGCGACAATATAGATTTATTATTATTAAGCAAAAAATTATAAATGTGTATTATATAAAATAGTATTATAAAAGTGTATTTATAAATAAATTATAAAAACACTTTCAACTGAGTAACTTGAGTAAGTTTGAAGGGTAGTTATTAAACCAACAGATGAAACGGAGTACGAGTTGCAGAGAGTTGATTGAAATTATTGTTTTTAGATGTTTTAATTCGACTGATTAATATTACGAAAATACACACGCATCTCGTACTTTGTGCCCCTATATATTCTTATCTAAGTAAAAACGTCGAGAGAATCATAAAATGACGATTCAGTGATATTGTATTGTTACACTAAAGAAATAAAATTATAATTTAAATAATTGTTCATAAAAATATTATTATTAATAATAATATTATATGCAATAAATTATTATTTATAAAAAAAGTATCAGTCATAATTTTGTCCTATTGACAAACTAATCATTTAAATGGCTATATTGCTCATCAATATAAAATATTAATATTGAAATCACTTGTGAAAATTAAAATAAAATTGTAATCGCAAGTATAAAATCAAGAATAAAAACTTTAAAAATGTTGCTAGCCGCGAATTACTGTTATAATAATTTAAATTCTACGATTATTTATAGGAGTTTTGTTTTGTTTATTGTAATAATTTATATTTTATTCAAAATACATTTTGAATTTTGATATCAATGCCATTTTATTGCATGGTAATAACCGGTCGGTATATAATAACAATAACCTGGTTTAATAAAATGCCTTTAAAATAGTCAGATGATTTCTTTATATGTTAAACAATATTCAATATTCTTCTTATTTAAATTTGAATACTTGAAATATGATTAAAAAAAATTCAACGAGTAGATATTATGCAAATAAAATAAAACTGTAATATGTTAAAATTGTACGTTTCATGGACTTTAGGCCATTATATTTTTAGAATTTATTATACAACAACTATTCATTTTTACGTTATTTATTTATCGAAAATGCAACTACACAAGTAGTATATACCTTGTTGATTTTTTATTTAATTAATAAAAAAAGTTAAAAAATATATTTTAAACTCAGTTGAGTCATTTTAAATCAATACATATTGTTATCTATAAATATATTTATATTTATAATTTTAGTATAAACCGAAATTAAATCGAATAAAGTTTTTATTAATTTTATTAATTTTTTGTTCATTAGTTTTAAAATTGTATAGTACATATTTTGCTCTATAGATATATATTAATTAAAATTGAATTAGATTTTAAATGTTTTTAATATTGAATAACATTGTCATATGAGTATATGTAATATATTTTAGTTACTGTATAAAATTCGAAAAGTTTTCATTATTACCTAATATATGAACTATAAACATTTTTTACTGTACTTTTATACAGTAGGCATTATATACTATTACAAATATGATAAATATATTATATATTTGATAACTTATTATCTAATTTGATATTAAAAATTACTTTATTATTGTTAATTTGTCAAATTTAATGGACATTTATTGCAAAATATTTGAAACTGTGATACAAATCTATCGTAAAAAATATTCTTTTCCTCACTATATGACGGTATGAATATGTTTTAATAAACTGCGTGAATTATATTCATAGTCTAAAATATATTTATTATGTCTATTGTACGGAAACATAATATTATGTTTTCTTTGCTTTTAGCGTCAGATTTATAATACAAATTTCTTGTCGTTCTTAACCACATCCTGTTGCATTTTGTATTTAAACAGGATTCTGCTATGTCACATGTCCTTGAAAAGGGGTATTTTTTTTTCATTGTCTGGACTGGTTTCATTGAAGTGTTAAAATAAAGAAAACCTTTACATAAGCATGGTTTAGAGAATATTTATTTTAAATCAATATCTGGAGAATTTTTGTGGTAAATAATTAGAATGAAGACGACAAATAGTTATTGAAATATAAAAATAACAAATTTAAGTTATTTTTTGCTACACTAAAAATATTATACTTTTCATATCGAACCGCGAGAATTCAAATTGATTACTGTTTATTAAAATAAAATCAATATTGAATATTATAATATATTATTTGTAGGCATTCATTAAAATTAATAAACTAATCATTTATTGTTTATAATTAATAATTAGTACTAATGTGTATGCTTATTCCGATAAACGACGAAAAATGGATATTACAATTTTCCAAGTTTTCAATTATTATACTTGATTATTTTATCTATATTTATCATCTATTAAATTTTTCTACATAGGTCTGATAACCTACAAAAAATATTAATTTTAATTAAAATTGCACTTTGCAGTTAACTATCTATCAAATACCAAATTTATGAAAATTTCTTTGAATGGATGTATATAATTTATATTCGATTAAAAGAAACACTTTATAAAACGTTTTAAGAATTCCTTTCAGAATAAGTGTTCACAGACATAAAAATAAATATATCATAAATTATAAAACTTAAATGGGTAGGGCTACCACTTAGAATAAAATTTATTAAATAGCTAATATGCTTGTCGTTCTGCATTATTTTTTATTATTATGTATTACGAGTATTTCTATATAAATATTAGTAATCAAAATATACAATTACAATAATAACGATTGCTTGCACAATTTATTAATGTAAATTTGATATTTTCATTTAAATTATCTTTTTTTGTCTGTTCGGTAATATATTTTTCCAACTCTTTAGGCTGTGTCAAACATTCCATCCCCGCGTGTGTTCACCTGTGCACCCCTAAATATGGCCTGAGTATAAACTTAATTTGTTGAGTTCATAGGTTAAAAACTGTACACTACTCGTATTATATTTATATTATTATTTATGTGTCTAAAAAATAAGCAATTTTGATTTTATCGGGAAAAAATGATAACAAAAAACTACATATTTTAATCATTTAATTAGTTTTATTATAGTTAGAAGTGTATAATATATATTTTTCATCGTATTATTATATCGGGATCTTAAAAAGTTAATCCGATTTCTATCATTTAAAAACATATCCTTTGACTGCAGCAAGAGTTCATAGATAAAATAAATGTGATTAAAAATCGGTAACTAATTATAATATAATGAATACAAATATATTAATATTTAAGTTTTCCATTGGAACTCATAATGTTATTCAATCCTTCACTAAGTATATTCATATATACAGAATGCAAATGTATGAACGAAAATACTATTTATTACTTTAAATTTTAATATTTTATTATTTGGGACACAGTATATTAGTTAAACATATTGTGAAGTTTCAAAATTTTTTTTCAAGGACTGGGTAAGCGGTCTATGTGTACCAAGATTTTTAATTTTTCGTTTTATTATAATTTTTGACTATAACATGTTTTTGAACTACTCTTAAAAAAATTATTATTGAAGGTTATTGCAAAATCAAATAGTATAATTATGTTAAATGTAATTTATATTTTCATTAAAAATAATGTTATAGGAAGTTTTATTTATGCTTAATTTAGGAACTTGAGTAAATAGTATAGTTTAAAATATAAATGCTTAATAATATGTTTTATTTTTTACAAACATAGTGTAACTTAGGACATCCTAAAGTCTAAAGTAAACAGTACCAGTAGAATGTCTAAGAGAATTGGGGGAAGAAGTCATGATACTTAATCCTTTCTCGGAAATTTAAATAATTTAAAAAAAAAAACGATAATGCATTATATCCTTAACTCAAATATATAATTAAATCATAACAATAATTAAAGATTATATATTATCCATCGTATAACCTACGTTTCTGAACAGCACAGTTCAATTGTTTGTAAATTTAATTTTACTTTTACATAATAAAACTCAATTAATTTCATTGAAGAAAATATTAAATTTGAAAAATGAAATAGCTAGGTGGAAACTATTTTATATTTAGTTTTCAATCCCATTTGAGATCTTCTTTAAATTTTAAAAAATCTATGGAATTATAAAATTTCGGACAAAATTTTCTTTAAATTATCAAACGTATGGATGATACACTATTATTTTAATAACTTCCAATGAAAAAATTAAACATAGAAAGGCCGATAAAATGAGAGGATTGAGGTGTTCTTCCGATCATGCTTATTTTATTTTATGTTTGTTTTATATTTAATTAAATTTTTTAACGTTTAATTTAAGCTTATAAAATAAATTTAAAGATCATACAATATACAAGAATAAATATTAAAATGATTTAAGTCAAGTAAAAAAGTGTATAACTACTTACACAGTTCTTTGAAATATTCATTCTTAGAATTAAACTTGCACCCATTCACTAGTACTCTCGATTCCCTCCCCACCAGCACACATTATGTAAAACTCTCATTTTTGATTTTATTTAATAGGTTTTTAGCCTTACATATTTAAAATGTATAAATTCTGGTTTATATTAATTTGCTGAAGGTATTTTTTTTTTCAGATTTTAATTTTTAAATATATTGCAACATTGCTATTTTAAAAATTGTAACTAGAATTTTATACATAAAACATTTTCTCCATTTTCATTTTTTGTAAATAAAAGCAATATCTTTAAAATCGTGTTATTTTTGTTGTAATTAATTTACTGGTTGTTTACAATATGTTTTAAAAAAATAAAAATAAAAAAATTGTACACATATATTAAATTAAAAATGTTTATAAAATTCAAATTTTTATTACATTCATACCTTATCATATACGCATATTATTAACAGAGTTATTTGTATTCGTATTATAATCGTATTAAATAATATAAACGATAATCTATATAGTGAGTTGGAACAGCATTTCGAAAAGCATTCATATAGCAAAATTCGAAATATAAATATGTATAAAACCGTTATATTATTATTATAGTACACATATATTATAAATGCATAATATAAAATTATACCTATGCTGTAATCTCACGTGTAAAAATTAAAATCTAATATTTTTGCATACAACACTGACAATACGAGTATGGACATCTATATCGAATGTCTTTCGAACCGACCATAAATTTGACTTGGAGTCCATCCAGATTCCAGTTGCTATACAATTTTTTGATTAAATAGTTTAACAAAATGTCGTATAATTCATAATGTTTGTCATCGATATATTTATAGTTCATAATATGTGTGTAGAATAGTCTAATTTTGTATACGACCACTTTGAAAATCAGAAATATTGTACTTTGACGTGGTTATGGATTATCTTTATCATTTGTGGGGTAGCATTGGAAATTACAATCGATTTTTAATACTACTTAAAAGTAACGACAAAAAAAAAAAAAATATGAATACCAGTTCTACTTTGATGTCTGGAGTGCTGTTCATCTTAAAATAAAAAAACCACAAACCGGTCTTCTTCATCCAATAATCTACAAATCTACATATATATATATATATACATTATACCTGTATATATATAAACATCGTGCAGGACACGTACAAAAAAAAAAAAATCAAATAATTTATTCGCTGAAAAAAGGGGAGATACTTTATTTTTTTTTAAATGTCAAGTTCAAGGTAATTTGCGTGAACCTGTGCCAAAACGCAGGTATATATACCTCATCGGGATTCTCATTCTGCATCAGTTGTGTCATTCATCCACATCCCAACACAAGACGATTTTCTGATCACAGTATACGTCCAAAAATATCACCATGAACACATTCGTAAGTAAAACACTATATCATATAAGAAACGTTAAATTAATTTCTCGAGCTTAACGTTATAACGATGTACAAATTTTAAATTAAATATTATTTAGAAACATTTTAATTTAGGTAAAATACTGTTTTTTACAACTTTTCAAAAACCATATAATCTATAAAATCTTATTTTCAACAAAATATCATATAACTCGATGGAATAGAAATACAATTTCAAAAAATCTAACATTGGAATTCATACAAATATTTACGAATTTACTTCTTAAATAATAACGTTATAATAAATATGCTTTTGGAGAATTTTGTAAAGTCATATTTTAAATAAATTATAGACTTAGGGAGTTATAAAAACGTATATGAGTAAAATCGTATTATATGTAATCTACGAAAATCTTACACACACACACACATATATATATATATATATATATGTGTAACTCTAGATTAAAATGTATATAGATATATATATCTATACAACTGAATAATTTATTTATTTTAATAACATTGGTTTAAATTAAGTGATATTTATTTTAGAATTTGGATATTAAAATATTTAAAAACTATCGTTTGAAAATTTAATAATTTAAACATTAATTGTATAACATAATAACTACATAAATAATACTTAAATATTAAAGATTTTTATATATTTTATATTTTACTTAAATAAGAAAAGACTAGAAGATGTAAACTATTAAATACATTTGTTAAACAAAACATTTAATAATAATAAAACTATTTAAAATCTATTTTATGATTTTTGTTTGTTTATTATTTAGAATATTTTATTTTAACAAAAAGAGGATATACTATTAGCTTAATTAAATAAATGATACGATGTCTGTACTTATGATAGGTGGTCTTAGTAGCCGTCATCGCAGTGGTGTCTGCGGCCACGGAAAATGTCACCCCTAAATCTTTCGCTTATAACAGTGGCTACTACCCAGCCAACCAAGCTTATTACCCAGGACAACAGGGATACTATCCAGGTTACCAAGGTTACTCAGAATTCCGTGGTTACTACCCAGGACAACAAGGATACTACCCGGGATATCAAGGTTACCAAGGATTCCAAGGTTACTATCCAGGATACCAAGGTCAATACCAAGGATTCCAAGGTTCGGTTTTGTTGCAATTAGTTATTTACTTGGTCTACTTGTAAAATTGTGTATTAAAAATTATTCGTAATTATATGACACACAGATTACAACCGTGGTTATTACCAAGCCGCTCCCGTGGCTCCCGTCGCACCCGTCGCATCCGTCAAAATCGCCGCTCCGGTCGCCCCTGCATACCCAGCTGTTCCCAATTACACCCCAGCACCATACCAACAAGTCAAGATTAACCCAGCCCCAACTGTAGTCAAAAATTCAGTGTACTCATACAAGACCACAGAAGGCAAGTTGCCGGCAATCGTTAGGCAATCGCAAGAAGTTAACTTTGACGGAAACTTCAAATACGGGTTAGTACCAATAATTTGAATATTTTTTCATATTATGGCACAGTAAATAAACCCAAGATGACAATTATTATATTTTTGTGCGATTTTTAGATATGAAACCGAAAACGGTATCGTTGCCCAAGCCTCCGGTTACGTAAAGAACGCTGGATCCAAAGACGCCGCTCAAGTCATCGAAGGTTCATACGCCTACGTTGGCGATGACGGTGCCCCAGTCGAAGTTAAATACTACGCTGACGAGACCGGTTACCACGCAGTCGGAAACGTAATCCCAACTACCCCCCCAGAAATCGCCAGATCTTTGGAATTGATTGCTTCACAACCACAGGCTCCAGAAGACTCCCAGAAATAGACTATTGAAACGACTCACCGAAAATCACATGTATACCATTAGCTCTAAGACATTCTGTATGCAAAATGATGCATACCATTACCATTGAAAATATTGTGACCGTCAATTATATTATTCGCGTTTAAATGCTGAATAACGACAAACTTACCGTACAAATTCAGTTATATTGAATGTAAAGAAAATAAAAATAAAAATTTGAAGTTCAATTTTGTGTAAATGTATTCTTATTCATTTTATAAAAGTAGTATCTAAAAGATTTCCGCAAATAATTCTTGTGTGCCACATCGATGGTGCAAAATAGTAGGTAATCAAAAATTATGGTTAGGTATATATTATATTATATAATGAAAAATGAGTTAAATATATAATTTTAAATATTTTTCTAATCTAAAAGTGTAACTGTATTTGAACATAGGTAAAAACAAATTAATTTCAGTATGTATTCTATAACAGGCCATTAAAAGTTAAAATTAATATTAATTTATTTAATTATTATGAATATTAGCATGTAGGTAGTAGATAGATGTCCATATGAATCGTTCATTATATGATGTATACTTTTAAGTACCTATGAATATTTTTGCTGCAGTGGCGTCATTTCAGTTTTTGCTAGACTAGGTCAAAAACTTACTAATATGCCGACATAAAAAAAATTTCCCGAATCGTGCTCATTAGTATAAATTGTGTTGTTCTGAACTTGGGAAAAGTCACAAATATTAAATATTATGTAAAAATTAATAGGTTCTGATTTTTAAACTAGGTAGTAAGTAGGTATTATTTGTGGAGTAGCCAGGATTTGTAAATCGGAGGGGTCAGTTATGTTTAGGAACCATTTTTTATGAGAAAAAAAGTCAAATCAATGCCCAAATTATACACCTTTATTTATCTATTATACATCTTCAATTGTAATTTTATTC
>JAIPRL010006947.1:0-25301 GCA_025469235.1 Pemphigus obesinymphae
TGGTGATAAATGTAATTAATAAAATAATACTTACGAAACCTCAAAGACAACAATTTTAACAATTACTTAATCCAAGAGGAAGAAAAAAAAATTAAAACATACTTTACAACAACATTTTGAATTTTGATCGGTTTTTGATAAGAAAAATATCAAGTAACTCTTATCAAATTTTTCAAAATGGAGGTGAAAAAAATTAATACGATTTGAATTATTTGAATTTCCTACAAGTTGACCATTGATTTAGTGAAGTTAAAATCAATCTTGTGGACATCAATTTAATAATTTTCCTGAAATTGTTTCTATTCACCCCACCGTTTCTATTTAACCGAACTGTTGATTAGTTAAATTATTAGTAAGTAGGTATATTAATAGAATAATGTAATTTTAATTGAATTTTCTTGATCGTGTTTATATAAAAATTATTTTTAAATCCTATGTCACAAATTATATTCAATTCATTTTTATAGTTAGATTTGTTTAGAGGAATATGTCTGAGTATATATTTTGGAATTTAAATAAGAACATTTTTGTGAAAATGGATGGTTAGAAACTTAAAATCATTTAGTATAATCAATTTGAGTGGGTTTTCTATATATATTGAAATTAAATTTATTGTTAGGGATGTTTATTGTAAGATTAAGAAGTTAATTTTATTACTATTTTTATGTTTTAAGTATAAATTGGATTTTTATTAATTTTATTTAAATTATTAACCATAACTTCTGTCTGTTTGTACCTTTGAATAAAATAAAAGAGCTACCAACATATCTGAAATAAGGTTTTATTTATTGTTTATATTATACTTTATAATTTAATATGCAAATCGATTCTTAATTTTACATATATAATTCCAAAAGTAAGGCACTTTAAGGACTATCCGTGACAAAACCATCATTTAGTGAATATACATTTTCATAAATTTTAAACATATTTTTCATATTCAAAATAATTTTGATTAATTATAATGTTAACCGAATGAATAATTTCATTGATTTCTTTACTATTAAAGTTATTATTATGTGTCAGTTTATCTATTTTAGTATATTTATTGCTTCAAGTTTTGGAATAGTAGTATCTAATTACATTTTTTTGTACACTGATACAATATTAATTATGTTAATTGTGTCTATAAAATCATATGTATTCTTTATTGAATTATATGTAATTGTAATTAATTTACGTAATAATTATCTATATAATATGATGGAGCATAAAATTTTAGATTTGTTTATTCATTTTTGGAGAAATGCACTTCTCATTTACATCTACATTTTTGCAAACTCAAAAAATAGTTCTACCAATCAACTTCTTTTTATTTATTCCTTATTTTATATACAATTTCGTGATTTTGGGGAGGATGATTTAAATTTAAATTTTCAAAATAAATAAAAACATCATTCATAAATGTTCCTCAAAAATATTGATGGCTCCAGGCTTGGTTTTTCTCTCCACGATTCTGGCAACACCTTTTGAGCTTGACAATTTTTAGGTATATATTTTTTTTATTACAATACAATATTAATGGAATTACTATTGAGTGTAATTCATATACCTCCATTTATGAAATTTATCGGTTAAATTTAATAGTCGATGACGATAGATTTTGGAAAATAATATCAATTTATTAATTTAAGAATATTTGATTACGGCAGAAACTGATTTTGAGTTTCTGGAAGATAGTCGCTCTCCCCTCTAGATTTTCTGAATTTCTGATGAATATTTTAACAAAGTAACTAGTAAGTAATCCGAAAATTAATGGAACTTACTATTTGTGGATTTTCTAAATTATTCATAAATTCATTATATCTACTATAAGTATTCTACTCTAGGAATGAAACTATACAAGTTACAGTCCCAATTGAGTACGGATAGGATTTATTCTTAATTTTCGATGTTAAATTTGTTTTGAAACAAATTATTTGACTTAAATTTATAAAACATTTTGAGAAAACTCAAATATCAATTAGTTTTTTTTGGTCTTTATGGGTAATTTCATATTTCTATATATAATTTATAGGATTTATTGTAAATGTTCGATGTTAAATTTGTGTTACGGCGCAAGAAATTATTTATATAAAGCGACTTCATAATGATAAACAATAATCGTTAATTAATTCACAATCATGCGTTTTCATAATTTAATTTAGCAATTATTAATCAAACAAATTTTATTTTATTCCTCGTATACCTACGCTTATAATATTCTCAACACTCTCGTGTTTACGTTCGCACGGACGACTTTTAATAATAGTGTCGTCGAAAATGTTCACTTTTCTGTGTAGGTACTCGTAATTAATTTTTTTAATTACAAATTCTTTTTTATTACGCACGGAATATTTATCCTGCTGGACATTGGCTTATATTTTTCATCATCGCCTGTCGTCGTTGTTCCTCATGAGTCGTTATTAAAATATTGTACCTACCTATTTGCATTGTTAAAATTTACAATCGTTTTTTTTTGCTTTGACGTCACCACGACTATATTTTTGCTAAATTTCCAACGGTCAACATTTCCAAAAATCGTTGAATTAGTCAACACATCGCATATACCGATTTCAGCATAATAGCGTTGGTAAAACCAATGCTTATTCAAGGTACCTACCGTTATCAAGATAATAAATATCTGTAATCTTTTTTTTATTGAACTCTTTCTTGTTTGTTTTTGAATTGTTATTTACCACAAAATAAAACCACTTAATTGTTCCCGCTCACAGCCGTTTTCCCCGTCTCCTCATAAGCAGAATATCACATAGGTATATTTATTTTTTATTGTGATTTATAAATATTATCTTTTCTATTAGGTATTATTTATTATTGTTTGTAAAATACAGTCCATTATATAGTTACCATAAATCAATTTTTTTGTTTGATTTTTTTTTAATTATTATTTTAATTTTATTTTTGATTTCTTGCTAATTATTCCTTTGGGCCTATTCTTTTTATATTATTTTTTAATGGTAAAAGAAATTGTTAGTTATTTATTAGCACTTAATTAGCCGCAACATTTTTTTTTTTAAACGAATTATTTTAATTGGTAATTAAATTTATAAAACATATTTTTAAAAACTCAAATATCAGTTTATTTTTTGTGTTCTTTAGTGCTAAATTTATATTTTTATGTATAATTTTAATCAAGTTAAAACATTTTTGAAACAATCAACCGATGTTCATTTATTAATTATAATTTTGACTACAAATCAATTGCATGCATCTGTTTGGTCGTCATTTATATTGAAATAATAGGTACATTTTGTCGGGAAATTTTGAACAGTCGATAAGTTTTTGATCATTTATCAAACGCAACGTAATCGTAACCATAGAAACTTATACTATAAAATTTAAATACAAAATTTGTTAATCGCTTTTATTGAATTTTGACTAATTTTAGAATAGAAATCACCGTCAAATTAACAAACATAGCATTAACAAACAACACTTTCCAGTGAGATAATAAAAGATCGATACTCATCCTTTCTCAGATATTAAGTTGTCCGGTGTTGAATTTTTATTTAATTTTTGACAAGTCATTCAAATTGATAATCCACTATAATTCCGGATACGTGAGTAGTAGGTTTAATTGAATGTTTTATTACAATTTAAATTTAAATTTAAAGATGTATTGAATATACAACAAACAAAATATATTATTCAGTGACGTATGTATAATGATGGCATGGTGTGGCGTCGTTCACTCTTCTGTAGTTATTATGCTGGTGGATAAAAAAAATATATGGCACAGATGGTATAAAACTTATTTTATCGTCCTTTTGATCCTCGAATAGAATCGTGTAGTATATTATTTCATATTTAGAAATAATTTTAAATCATTGAATTTTCAATAACAATTTTAGTTTAGTGCAATTAATTATTGTTATTTAAGTAACACTAAATAGTAATTAATGTAAAATAATTAAACAATATTGTTATACCTTATTATAATTATAAATATACAGTATGATAATCAAAATTTACAAAATTAAAATAAACATGGTAGTAGGCTAAATAGGTATAAAAGATAATATCGAAAAATAAAATACAGAAATGGTAAAAAACCAGAGATAGGGATTATTAGGTTGAGTATAAAATTATATGTAAAACAGCAAAAATATTGTGGGTAAGCTTAAGAAAATATAAGTTTAAAGAAAAACTGGAAACAAAAGAAGTGTAAAAGCTGGTTAAGGGAAGTAAAAATCAATTTAGGGATTTTAAGAATCTATGGTTTTTTAAAAAGATGAAAATAAGACTATATGAGTGTTAAAAAAAGGACAAGGATGTAATGAATTGATGAAAAGTATTATTAAATAAGGAATTTCCCAGAGATTAAATTGATAGAATTGAGAGCATTTTAGGTATAGTGGAGTGTGGACTTAATAAGAATAGAGAAAGTATGAAGCGCAGTTAAAAAATAAAAAAAATAAAGCGGTAGGACTAGATGTAGAACTAGTTAAAATATAAATATATATATATTTATTTTTATGAAAATATAAATATATTATTTTTAAAGGACTTTCTAATAATAATATAAGAATATATTATTTTCATGCACATTTTTTATTACAATTTTAAATGTACTTACCAAGTTACACCATAAAATTTAATTTTTATTTTTTAGATATTAAAAGTATCAATGATTACATCATTACTAATCATTCTGACGATATCAATTCATTTTTTATCCATTTTTTTTTTTTTTTTTTATAAAAATATATGAATGATTAGTGCATGGAATTTTTTGATTTTGCAACTTTTTTAATTTCATAATTTTTACATTTTCAGACATAAATATTAGTATTATTTTAACCAGTGCCATCTTTGAAAGAGCGTGAAAAGGGTCTAAGTCCCCACCCCTCACTCAAAATATAAATCACCAAAATTAAATCCAGTCAGCAATATGAAATCAGTAAATACGGTAATTTTACAGTTAAATTAATGTCAGTCGGCATTTAGTTGGTAAAACTAGGTTCGTCAGCAACTTACAAAAATATTGAATAACTTTTTTGTAAGACACCTCACCTCCTTAAATATTTCTTCGGGACGTCTCTGATTTTATGACATCATATTATACTTAATCAGCAATTACTGTCATATTGAAACTGTTTTAAAATAAATATGTTTCGTAGACATTTATACATTTATGGTACTTACTACCTTATGGTACCACTAACTTGTGGTATATTATCATTAATGTGTCGTATAACATATCATATTAGTTCCTTATTGAAATTATAATACTGTAAACAATAACTAATTTCTATTCAACTATAATTTTTATCCAATAATATTGGATGGATCAATTGTTTGCCCCACTCTAAGAAAAATTGAAAGAAAGTTGGTGTTTATGGCATAATACAAGAATGACGTGAATTAAACGTAATGACTGTGGCAGCAACATAAAACTTGGTAACTTGCATTAATTTCTAATATATCTAGACTCTCCTATAGCTACTTGTAAATATTCGAATGAGCGGAAACTTTGTTAATATATTCAAAATATGTTGGGGCAGTCGATTTTATAATTTTCAATCTACATTTTTAGAGTGACGTCACTCTATATGTTAAATTTAATAAATCCTAAATATCATGTTGTATTGAAATTGGTTCGATACTTTTACCTAAGACTAACTTAATAATTCGAAAAATATTAAGAAATGTATTCAAAACGTTATTTACGTCATTACTATATCTCCGCTATTTTTATCGTACAAACTTGGTAGGTATTAGTATAATTCTAAAATAACTAAACCAATATGAAATTCATTTTCATATGCGTTTTATTTACTTGTCAACTCGTTACGTTTTACTTCGCACATTTTTTTTTAACTTAGCAGAGCAGACCTACTGGTTTGCTTGATGTACAGTATTATGCAATTGTATAATCCTAGGTTCCTAACACTACATTTTTTTTTTTTTTTAGAAAGCTTTATATTACTATGGCTAATCCTGATAGCCCTGATAATCCTGCTAATGAACATAATCCTCCTTCTCTCTCTCCGCAAATTCAGAAAAATACACCTCCTGGAGAAGTACAAACTACTATTATAATAATAGAAGACAATGGTGTAGGATATAGTTTAGGACATGATGTGGGATTCGAAGAACAAATAACTCAAAATAAATTCATTTGGTAAATATAAATTTATGATAATGGTATATGGTTCTAATATATATTTATTTTATTATTCTTTCAGTAAAGTCTACAGCATTATTTTGTGTCAACTAATTCTCACAATAGGATTTTTGCTTTTAGCAATTTACTACGATCCATTTAAAGAGTATTTAGAAATACACTCGTTTAGCTTTAAAGTAATAGGAATGTTTACAATTTTTGGCACACTATTTCCTCTAGCGTGCTGTGAATGTTCACGCCGTATCTTCCCTATAAATTTAATTCTATTTTTAATATTTAGTGTTGGGCAATCATTTCTTCTGGCAGCATTTATATCCAGGTCCTATCCAGATCATGTTCTTTTTGCCTTTTACTTAACTGCATTGATATGCTTTATTCTTACACTATTTGCTATTTTTATAAAAATAGACTTTACAGTTATGGGCGGTATCATATCAATAGGTTCAATGGTGTTTTTTTATGCTTGTATTATTTATTTATTTTTTCCGGGGAACTTGTTTAAGCACATAGTATTAGTTACAGGAGTAATAATATTTACAATACATCTCATATATGATACCCAATTGATGATCGGTGGTAATCACAGATATTCTATTTCACCAGATGAATACTTAATTGCAGCAATAGTCATACATATAGACATTGTTTTTATTTTCGTGATAATTTTGAATATGATTGGAGGATATTTTGTTCATAAATAAAAACGTACCAGGAAAACTAATATTGTTATTTTTTCTTAATAATTATAATAATAAAAAATGTTGATAGTCTTATTATAAATAATTTGTTATATTAGTTTTATTGTAATGAGTTGGTAATAAAGGTTTGATATATTTATAATAATTAATATTTATTATTTTTAAAACATATACTTATGCAGTGTATTCAAGATAACTGTAAAAACTCAATATCTCTTCAAGTATTTTATAACTTTGAATTATTATAGCTAAATATTTTACTATGTAAAATTGAGTATATATATATATATATAAGCTTTACATTTTTAGATTTGTGAAAGCTTTTTTATAGAAAAATAACAGATTTCATAATAGAAATACCCATTTTTGATACCGAATTTAGTAAGTAAATTCTTTTTATGATTTTATGTTTAAATTATGGCTCGAAATCAATAATTAACCAACTCACAGCTAATTCAAATGTTTATAAAATGTATTACATTTACAAAAATTAGCAATTGGTGGGTCTTGGAGAGAACGTAGCATCTTGAAAGTCTTAGATGTGTCACATGTAGAAATTACCTAACAGGTTACCATCAGGTTATTAATTTATTATAAATAAACACTAACATTGGTTTTAACTTCAAATTTTGCACAAGCACGGATCACGCATACATGGCTGTACGATTATTAAAAAACCCGGGTTTTATCCATAAATAACAAATTGAAGACTAAGGTGATAAAAAACTAAAAGGTCTAACCCAAGGAGTATAACTTCTAAATTTCAAGTCAATACTATCATTTCGACGGCAGTTATCACGGATAATAATACTAATACCGCCAACTCATAGCGTCCTAAAGTGTCAAATAGGGGAATAACGTGTGCTGGCTACCCAATGGCTATAGGCAAATGATGAATGCCATCTGTCTTCTTAATAATATCATATTATATTATATCATAGTATCATATCATATCATTACATACTGCATCGCTAAAAAATACTGTAGACGGAGTCTGGCTCTTTCCAAATATGTCACGAGGTTTTTTTTTTAAAAAATGCAATGTAATGACCTATTATTGTATCATATTATTATTTTTATTTATTATAGTTTATTATTAGGTATCTACCTATATGTATTTGGCATTAGTCCATTGTGTGTGTACGGTACGAATGACCTGTCCAAATACGAAAATGTTTATCGGGAGAAAGTATAAATGTGAATAAATAAAAGTGAATTCGTGTTGTGTGAAGTGTATAAAATAGTTTTAGTAAAATTAAGAAAGAACAATAAACAAATAATTACACGATGAAAAGATCGACATCGAGGAAGACGATTAACGTTTTAAGACAACACGCGTGGTAAATCGCGTGTGGAAAGGAAGTCGCACCCGACATTCAATAGATAAGTTGACGGGTTGGTCGACGTAGAGCGAGAAGGTACGTGTTATATAAAGAGGAATAAGATCGATTGGAACAAAATATAATATAAATAAAAATAACAGGTTAAAAATTTACATAAAACAAAAATGTTGAAGTAGTGGTGAATAATCTCTGTATCACCACATATAATATATATTATATATGCTCTTGGGTATCTCTCATGATACTAAAGATAATGTGATTATAAAAAAATATAAACGTGAAGCACGAACTATTTTGTAGAGGATTATACACTACGATATGGCAGGAGGGTATGCGGTTTATTTCCTTCGAAATATACACAGTTGCGGTATGCGGGAAGTATTTTAACTTTCTGCTATGCTAGCACTACATTTATTTCTTTCTGAATGCAACGTGTGCTATCTATTTTAAACAAAATCTAATAGTAATAAACGCAGAATTTAAATATTGAAAAAATTTAGATACCCTCGTGTCAAGTCCTATATATCTTAGTTCTTGACGTGAAGTCAGAAACGTATGCAGAGGAGGGATAAAGGACTGAAGCTTCTCCCAATGCCCGTATAATTCAATTATTTTTATGTTTCATATAAAGGGGGGTTCAAATATATTATATCATATATATAATATAACCTTTATATATTTTACCATCTTTAAGGGCAAAATTGCTTAGTTTACAGATAAAAAACTGTTGGAAAGTATGGGGGTGTGGTGTCCATGCATTATTTTAGTAAATAATACTTATTCATAATATTTTATTTTAATTTTGAACATATTTTTATATTTTTACATTTTTCCTAATTTTGTAACAGTAATTTAAAAAAAACTGTACAGTGAATGGTGGATTTATTTTTAGATTATTTTAAGATATTTATTTGAAAATTTAAAATATTTTGTGGTTTATTATTTCTACCTGACGATAAGATTAACAATCTTTAACAAAAATACTACATAAAAATAAACTATAGGATAGGTCATAAGAGCTGTAATATATAACATTAAAATTAGTTTTAATTAGTAAATTTTCTTTAAATTTTAAAGCGGATTTTTTCTTAGTTTGGTAATAAATGATAAAAGTACCGCATAGTAAACCACAGCATAGTAGTACCTAATAACACGGTTCATGGAATTTTGATAAGCAAAAACTCCAGCCATATTTGTAAAATCATTTTACAGGTAAATAGTAAATACGAGTACATTAATTCGTGACTCAAATAATATATGTTTAAAAATAAATACATATATATAAATATATTTTAAAGTTTCATTTATTAAAATTTTTTTTGAATTTTTTTCATGTACTTGTGAAATATTAAAATGTTTAGAACCAACATATTCGGATTTATTAAGAAATAACCATTATTTTAACCCGTATTTCGCATCATAATTTTATAGTTTTTTCTGATGTATATTTCGAAAATCATCAAATTACTTCTTCAAAGTATGAAGCTGATAAAATTTTATACCAAAAAATGGGTACACATTTCAAATTAGAATATGAAGTCAAGTCTTCTGATCAATAAATTGTTCACAAAAAATATAAAACAAAATCATATAAAATATAATATAAAACATCATCCCAAAACGATAAAATATTTTACACCGCTCAGAATCTAAAATTGAATCATTATAATCAATTTTAGGCATTATTATCATCAAACTTCCAGTTATTATTGTTTCAAATAATTCTATCTACAAAAATTAATTATAGGTATTTAAGTTTTTAAAATCAATATTTTTTGGTTTTTTTTGCGTAAAACAACAGTATATGTATATATATATATATATATATTTAAGAGTATTCTATTATAACACACATTAAAAAAAAAAACTACTTTATTCTTTCATGTGTAATCTTATGTTTACTGAGTGCCTACTTTTTTATTTTCAAGCCGTCTCCGCCACATTCTGCGCACGCCAATGTGTAGTATATAGATTAATCAGGTAATCGACTTATCAATGATTTTAAAAGCACAAATATATTATATAGGAAAAGTATGTACCTACAAAGTTATAGATTATATACGAGGTACCTACATAATTAGGGTAACGAGGTAGGTATATACATTATTCCGTGGTTAAAAGATATATTAAAGTGATAGAATGATTGTGAAAAATCGTTGTTTACGACCATTATTTTATAATAATCATATGAATTATTTATAATTGTGTTATTTGCGATCACTTCAAAGTATACTTTATCATAGGATTCATTTTCTAAATCATTTTGATATTCCGGGATCAGAAGGCAAAGATCAATAAACGACGAAGAGCTATAAATATTGTAAAGGTCTTTCAAAAGCCTATTTAAATTATAATTAACCGTTTTAAAAAGTTAAAAAACGGGTAACTGATTATGAGAAGTAGGAAACGGTTTCCTAACCTAATCTACCCTGAACGCTATTTTCGGAAGCAGTTTTTAACTCTGGATTTAACACAAATATGGAAAATAAATCATATCAATATTTTGATACGATATCTTTGTATAAATATACAAAGATATTTTGGTGTTGAGTTACTTGTAGAATTATTTTGTAAAAACTGAGTATTCATTTATATATATTTATACAAAGACATTGTAAATAACAAAAATTTACTTATTCAAGTGCACAAAACTGCATAATATGTAACAAAAATTTGTCCGAAAACGACAACAAAGTTGTCGTTTAAAAACGATAAAAAAGTTTATATTTTTAATATAAACTGCAAACTATACGAACAAATGGTTAAAGTAGTAAATTTTTATATTTATAATCATAAAATAAATAAAATGTTAGGTTATAAGTAAGGGGCCGATTTACCTATATGCACAAAAAACTCTCAAAATGTACATTAAATACCTATATAAAAAAAAGTTAAATATATGCGAAATAAGCAAAATGAAATTGATGTTATTTTAATAAGAATGATATAAATATTTTACATTTCTTATTAGATTTCAAATACTTTCTTCTAATATAAATTGCATATTCTTTCACATATAAATCCGTTCCCTAGTTACAAGTCATAACATACAATACTTGACTTTGATTATAAAATCCATTATTTTAGTTATATTAGAGATAACTGGATTATTCAGTGTTACACCTAAAATAACTTAGATACATATTAAAATATACAAACATAAAATTAGGTAAGTGATATTTGGAGAATTATTATATGAGCTATAAATCAATATGGCACCAGTATAACTATTCTATATAAAATGTATGTTTTTCGTGTTATTTGATAATATCCATATCAACTTCCAGGCCAAATATAAAGATATCATTAGGGCTTGGAACTTAATGCTCTTAAAAAAGTTATAAATATGCATGTATTTATGTGCTTTAAAAAGTACAACTATGGTTTAAAATATATTTATATAGGTAAATAAAAATACCATATAAAACTAAATATTAAAACCTAAATTCAATAGTTTTTGATTATTTTAATGAATTTTATTTTAATAAAATAAATTAAACAAATAACCAAAATCCAACAAGCAAAATATAATATACAACCAATAGCGTTCTGTTTTCATAAAACCAACTTAAAACTAGATAATACCTTTAACATTCGTGGTTACAAGAGCTTCTAAAAAAAAAACATTTTTTTTTTCGCGGAATATCCACCCGCACTAGTGGGAGAGTCGCTATATATGTTAGAAATGGAATTGAATGCAAACAAATTCAAATACAATCCCCACTTGAAATAATTTTAGTATCCATTCAACTTTAAAATCGCATCTGCATTTATAACATATATTTACCTAACAGCATCAATATAACCCTCCGAAATAATAAAACAACTGCCAAAATCATTCATTTTTATGAGAGATTTCAAAACCAAATATTAGGATATAAAAATTCTAGAGGCAAAATAGTTGAAAAATTCTTAAAAAATGAACAAATAATATTATTAAATACTGAAAAATATACTCGTCATAATGCAGCTCATAATTCTCTATTAGCTATCGATCTTACAATAAAAATAGAGCATTTGCACCAATGATCGAATGGAATGTTCTTATTGAATATAGTATCTGTAATCAATGGCCAATTTCTATAAATATTCTAAACCAAACACCTAAAACATCACCACTTGTTCGTTAGAATATCAAAAATCCAAATTAGGAATTGTACAGCGATATCATAAATCAGAAACTCATCGAACACCCTATTAATCTTGGAAACGAAATTAACCAAACTGAAATCAATTCTTTAACTTTATATCAGAAGTCACAAATATGATAATTGAAAAAAACAAAAACAAATCACTTCCATTGGAATAGGAAATGTAATAAAACAATCAAAGCATACAAAAAAAACTTCACAATAAAACAATCAAAGAGCAAAGATTTGAAAAAAGCTCGTGCGTAAGCTAAATTCACCGCAAAAAAACAAAACTGAATAGTAGCAAAAGTATATAACCACAATAAATTAAAATACATTCTCAACTGACATGTGGAATAAAATTAAATCCATTAAGGGCGTCATCAACCATAACCATCTAATTTAAATCATAAATAATCAATAATAACATCATAGTTTCATCTCCTACAGGTATAACAGAGACATTTGCACAATATTTTGTAAAAACTAGTTGTAATTCAAACTATGAACCTGAATTTATAAATTTCAAATACAAGACATAGGAGATATTAAAAGAGAACTTATAAAAAAATTTTACCATCAAAAAAGACCCTTAACCTGCTATTCAACACAATTAAATTTCGTTGTCTGGGTGTAAAAGTAAAATTCCTGAACCAGATGGTAACCATATTAATTTATCCGAAACCTACCAAAACTAGGACATGATTTACTATGGTATTTATTATGATATATACTTAGATCAATGATGCAACTCAATCGTTATACCAATCACAAAACCGAACAAGAACAGATTCTACATCACTAACTACGGGCCTATATTACTCCTAAACATAGTAGGTGTAACTATGGAAAAAATAGTTAATAAACAATTTATTTGGTTCTTGGAGTCGTTGAATATATTCAACGTATGAACAATATAGTTTTCGCCGAAATCAATTGATTATTTATTTACTTTCCTTTTTACACACAGATATATTCAATGCAATAAACCAAAAGCAACACCTAATACTAATAGTCTTAGACTTAGAGAAAGGGGTGTGGTGGAATAGAGTCCTCAAAATCAAACAAGACATGGCATAAATGATTAAATGTTTATATTCCTCCAAAAATTTCTTAAAAAAACCATACAATTCAAGAACAAGCTTACAACGAATTATCAAACATTTACTCAACTGAAAAAATTCTTCCTCAGGGATTAGTGATTAACGTAATTATTTTTTTACTAGACATTAATGACATTTTAAATAAAATATATAAGCTCCCAATAAATATCTACTATTCGTCAATGACATATTTTTTGCAGCAGACAAAATACCAAAACCACAGTGGAAATATTACAACAAGAACTCAATACTCTACAAAATTTAATGAACGAAACTGGTTTCATATTATACCCTAGAAAAAGACAATACATAAACTTTCATTCTCACTCGATAGAAAAACATTAAACTTTTCCTTAAAAATTCTCAAATATCTATTATAATATAATCAAAATTAAAAATATAAATTTCGCATGCTTTTATTAATATAAATTTATTTAAATTTTCAACATTTTGAAACTAGTACGTTTTGGAATACTACCCCTCAAATATACATTTACCAAATGAAGTTACACCGTATCAATTTATCACTGAATACTAAATCATCTACAGTTGAATAATGGTGAATTTGTATATATGTAGCTAGGTCTCCATCAGAAGATATATTTTTCTTTGCGTGTGGTGAATGAGAAGAATGTGGATAATTTTGGATTAGCAGGTTTGTGATCCCTGACCATATAACAAATAGTTTGTTAATAGAAATTAGTATATTCAAGTTTACCGTGGTTTCTAAGTTTCAATGACAAACACAAAAATTTGATTTAAGAAAGGTTTAGCACACTGGATATCGGACAAATTCATATGTTGATTGTTATGGACTGCGAAATTATTGCATATACAACGTAGTACGTTTTCAGAATTTTGTTTTTATATTTCAATTTTAATCATTACTCTATAATTAATTCACAAATACACTAAAATAAATAATAATTTCTGAATTTAGAAAGTGTACCTTAAGTGTTTTAGATTTCTATAGTTACTATGTGGTGCCTCATGTATAGTTATTTACCACATACATGTCGTTCAGTTATCTTATAAGTTATATATTATGAAATTTTAAAGACAGTTTTTGCGAAAAAGAACATCTTACACTTTTTATTGTATTCCACGGACGGTTTTCCGTGACTTTTTTCATTTTCCGTTCGTTCGTAATTCGAGTTTTCTGAATCCACGAAGGAAGAAGCTGTTCCGTTTTCCATTTTAATAAAAAGTGTTGCATAGAAGAATATCATGCCAGTCTTTTGTGGCCACTCCGCCCCACTTTAATACTTACCATATTTCGTATTTTTACATTTTTAATTTTTTCTCTAGACCCATAAGCTAGAGTTTAGCCCAATAATATACTATATTAATTATGAATATTCTGAAAATATCCCCATGGTTGATTAAATATTAGTTATAGTATAGGACCTATAAAAAAATATTATATTTATAGGTCTTGGGGCAGAGGCAAAACTAGCGTTGGGCAGGAGGGAAATTCCCCCCCTAAAGTGAACTCAGTTGGTCAAACCACCATGCCAGTCGGCTAAATGACTAAATATAATCAAATCAGAAAAAAAAGTGAAAACTTTTTTTCTTCCAACTATAATAAGGTAAGTAGATTTTCGGTACGCCCCTGCTTCAAGGCCCCATCAATTGATTGTGTCCGAAGCCCCAAGAATCCTAGTTACGGCACTGAATTCTTATATAATAAGAATTATTTATTTCCTGAAAATATAGGTAAAACAGGAATATCTATATATTATATAATAATCTCCCCGTAATATGAATTAAGGAATATATTACATTTCCAACCAATAAATAATATTTTGGTTAGTAATTTGCAATGTGCAATTTACATTTGTTATAATGATGAAGGAAAGAGTAGGAATGAACCTAAATTTTAATAATAATTATTATAAATACATTGTGGTGTTTTCCATAATATTATGTTAATGATTATTAAAATTTTTTAAATGCTTTAAATTAAAAAAAAAAAAAATTAACTTAACTTAAGTTAATGATATAAATATATAATTCTATATATTTAGAGAAAAATTTTTTTTATTAAAATATTTGAGTTTTGAATAGAAGGAGATTTGGGATAAAAAACATTTTTGATGACAAACTCATTCTCTTTTGTATTGAATATGTGTAATTTTTTTTTTGTTTACCAGTACTCAAAAGTCTAAAATAATAATAATAAAAATACAATATTCAGTACACCTGTCCGAAGGGACGATGGTTCTATCTTATATTCTTATACCTGTATATATGAACCGTTTTTTTATTATTTAAATTTTTTTTTTATCAAATTATGTAAATTTTCAATTTATTAGTTTAATTAAATGACATACCATTACACTAGGTAATATTGCACTCGTATAAACAGGGATGGGGAAATCAGTCACTAACTAAATATATTTAATTACAAATTTCAAATTATTAAACAAATTACCAATTACATAAATTAATATTTGCAATTAATTTATAACATCACACCTGCAATTTGCAAATGTTTAATATACAATAGTATACATAATATATTACCGACACAGCTAACAATATTACGAGGAAAATATATACAATTTTGTTGATATTTTTATTTTAATTTTGTTTTGTTTATTCAACTGGAAAAATGACAAAAAAAATTGATTGTTGATTATAAAATAAACATGAAATATAATAATATAATATTCGGTGAAAATGATGTTAAACATTAAAATTATTATTGCATTTTGATAAAGTAAAAAGCGTTTTGTTAAGCCTTGTCCACGCCTATGTAACATTGCTATATAACAAAATATAACATGAAACATATAACAAAATATATGTTATACGTAACAAATGTTATAATAACATGTACGTCCACACCAAATTGAAATATTTAATCAGTTGGTGACATCATGGCGACCCGTGGTGACGTTATTATTGCAGCAGCAACATGCATAATTTTAAATTTAAATAAAAATAAAAAAAGTAAAAGAAAATTTTGGGTTCGCCCTTCATTACTTAATAGAAAAAATTATAGTGGTAGTAATCTTTTACACGATTTAGGACGTGATGATTTAGAATGTGAACTTCGTTGCGACGGAAGTTTTAAAATTTTTTGCGAATGTAAAGTGCAAATTTCGAATTTTTAGTTAATTTAGTTGGTCATAAAGTATGTAAACAAGAAACTAACTTCAGAGATTCAATACCAGAGCGACTAGCTATAACTCTAAGATTTTTAGCTACCGGTGACTCTTTTCATAGTCAACCTATTTAAAGTGTTTAAAAAAGTAATTTCCAATATAGTACCAGAAGTATGCGATGCGTTGGTAGAAGGTTTACAAGAATATGTAAAAGTAAATTTATTTCAACTGTAGAATCACTTATATCCATAGTTTGTGCCTAACAAAATAAAAATATATACATTTTTATATTAATATATTATACTCGTACCTATAACGTTAAAATTAATATTTTCAAAATTATATTGGGAGATATTTATTATATTAAGATTGGGGATTTTCTATTTTGCCCCACCCACCGGGTGCCTATATATATAATATTAGATTCAGCATGTTTATATTTTATTTGATAATTATTTAATGGTTCTTTTTGAAACCAAATACATTTTTATATATTTTATTTGCATATCTAAATTTTAGATTTGTTATTTTAAAAACTTTTTATTCATAATTATTTAGACACCTTCAAGTAAAATTGAGTGGAAAAAAATTGCCAGTGACTACTACAAGCTTTGGAATTTTCCTTTATGTATAGGTGCCATGGACGGAAAACATATTGTAATTGAAGCACCTAATTCCAATGGCAGTGCATACTTTAATTATAAAGGAACTTTTAGTATTGTTCTTTTCGCAATTATAGACGCAAACTATAAATTTATATACGTAAATATTGGATGTCAAGGTCGTATATCTGATGGAGGCGTTTTTAAGAGCACTAGTTTTTACAAATTACTGGAAGAATCATCATTGGACTTGCTAGATATGTGTACATTACCAGGAAGAGAAAAACTTTGTCCTTATGTTTTTATTGCAGACGACGCTTTACCGTTATCGCCATGTATATTAAAACCATACAGTGGATGTCAAGAGAAAGGATCGAAAACACGTATTTTTAATTATCACTTGAGTCGAGTAAGAAGAGTTGTCGAAAATGTTTTTGGAATAATGTCATCAATTTTCCGCGTTCTTCGTAAACCTCTTTTATTGCAGCCGAAAAAAGTTGAAAAAGTTGTATTAACATATGTACATCTTTATAATTTTTTGCGTAGCAGTTCATCGAAGCAAAATTATAATCGACCAGGAACATTCGATTAGGAGGATTTAGATTCCGGTATAGTAATAGAAGGATATTGGAAAAGAGAACAAAAAAATCTTCAACCATTATTACCCATTCGAAATATTGCAAAGAGATTTTTAATGTAGTGTTCCATATAACTTCGTGTTCGCGATAAAGTTCAATCAACTGACAAACATTAGTGTTTCTCCACTCCATAATGCTATTTTTTTAAAAATTAATCGTAGAGAATATTATAATAATACGAATATTTAAACGCAATAAACTCAACGCACTACATCGATACTGATACGAAAATGGTAACATATCGACAAACTAATAGAATTTTCCTGGTATATAAATAGATAAATAGGATAAGATATAATAAGATCAATTTTACAGCAATAATTCAGAAATCAGAAATCCCAAAACTGAACGCCAATACTTGTAAATAAACTTGATTACAATTCTTTATCTCCCCGTATCTACGTTTGAAATGAATCAAATGTTATATGTTATTTAATTTTTTTGTTATATTTTCCGTCGTTGATGGAAAACAAATTTTGTGATATAACACAGTTATATAATACATGTTATATAACATTTTTATAAAATTTGTATAACATGTTATATAACTTTGTAATATAACACTGTTATATAGCAATGTTACATAGGTGTGGACAAGGCTTTTGAATTGTACCAAAAATGTAATCATTACGTGTAAAACTTCTGATGCATGAACGCCCACTAAGTTTAAACTATGAGTTGTACATGGTACAAATGTAGCTAATTCATTTACATTTAAAATATGAGATTGTGTACTGTTGTTAAACCCGGCCATATTTGCACCATTGTCGTACCCTGGTCCTCTACAGTTCATTATATCAAGTTTGTGATCTCTTATTGTATTTAATATTTTATCAGATAATCCTAATCCTGATTTTTTATCGGTACATGGAAAATCAATAAATGATTCCTTAGTTGAAACTTCTCCGTTTGAAATGTGAACATACCTGATGATTTGTGTCATCTGTTCTTGGTGAGATTTATCAGAGAGAATTGAATAGTATTTTGCTTTTTTTATTTTTTCAAATATAGTTTGTCTTATTTTTTGTCCCATAATACATATCATTTCATTTTGAATTTTGTGAGAGAAATAAGTAATGGTTGGTTTATTACTTTTTTTTATATGTTCCACATATGATCCGATAATATAGTGTTATAATGACTAATTACTTCCATTAAGCTTAAAAAAATACCACAATTTGCATCTTGAATGTTGTCTGACATACTTCTTAGGGCAAGATTATTTTTAGCACAGAATAAAACTCCATCAACAACAATATTAAGAATACAAAACCATTTTTCTTTTTCTTTTCTGATAGCATATTGATGTTCATGATGAATTGTTTTACCATCCCGTAATCTTTTTTCTAACTCCTTCCAGTCCAAAAGATTTAGTTTATGGTTCTTACTATTCTCATAGTCAGCAACACAGGGATTTAAATGTTTTCAACCTTGAAACCCGTTTTCAGAAAATGTGGATTTTCGAATGTTACTTTTTGAAAAAAGAAGACACGGAAAACGGAAAATTGAATTTTTCGTTGTACTATATAATAACCACCGTCTTCGAACTTTCTTTCCATTATTCATGGTTTTATAAAACCATTTATCATTAAAGCGTCTACCATCATCATCATTTATCGGAAAATAATTATTTTGTTTCATAAGATAAGGTCCTCTACCAATAAATCTCTTAACTTAGGTGTTATAATCGACTAAGAACCAGGATCATTATAATCAATGTAGAGTTCATTTTTTCTACGACTTCGTTGATCATGGATTTGCTGTACTCATTAGACAGTAAATTATCAGCATCGTCTTCATTTAAATCACTGGTAGTTTCAATCGTATTCTCAATTTCAATCTCATTTTTATTTTCAATGTTAATAGAATTTAAATCATTGAAAATGATTTAAGAAAAAAAAAAGCCCGGTGGCTTTCTCCACGCCTAATCTAAAGATTTATTGAACAAAAATAATAATAAATAATACAAAATATATTCCTCTAAATTGATTATATTACATTAACATGACAAAATAGATAGGTATAATCCATGAAGACTAGAATAAGGCCGCTCACTTCCATAAACATCCCGAAAAGAGTCGCACGATTAAATTATCAGACTGCGCTGAAGTCGCAAGAGTTGCTACTTTAACACGCATAGTATAGGAGTTAATGACGTTTTTTTGAGTTTCATAAAACAAATAAGCAATATTTTTAATTCTAACCTATTATATTTTTTGTAGGTTATAAAATTATGCATAAATTAATGTGCATTTATGTATACTTTAATTATTATTATTATTATTTATTATTAATTTATTTAAATATTATCATTTCATGTAACTGTAAAAATAAAACTAAAAAAAATAAATAAATACTAAAAAAACAGAAAGTTTCTAAATTATTTATTGTTTATTATTTAATATGTAAGTACTATATAATTAAATTATTGGTATATATTTATTATATATTTTATCTTAAATGTAATATTACATCAAATGTGGTTTAGTCTACAGAGAAAAATTTATTGCCGTAAACATTTACCTAATCGATTTATAAAATATATTAGATACCTATAATATATCAATCTAGTCTACAAGTTATATTTTGATGTAATATAACGTAACTAATATATTCTGTGGTAGCAGGTACCACGATTTCAGGGCCACCCCTTGGACAGAATAAACATATGCTGACAACCAGAAATCATTGAATTATCAGAATTAATTAATTAATTAAAAAATTAAAATAAATAATAAATAATAACAATAATAATTAAAGCGTACATATATGCATATCAATTTATGTGTAATTTTACAACCCACAAAAAATATAATAGGTGAGGATTAAAAATATTGATTATTTTTTTATATAACTCAAAAAACATAATTAACTCCTATACTACGCATGTTAAAGTAGCAACCCTTGAGACCTCAGCACAGCCTGTGGTAATTTAATCGTACGACTATTTTTTGACGTTTTTCTTTAATGGAGATTGGCTTCCTTATTCTATATGATTACATCAAACTAGTGTTTGTTCTGTCAGCGCAGAAAGGGTGGGAGACTTCCGCGTCTATTGATTGGCTGATATTTTATCACAATTCACAACATTTTTTTAATTTTGGTTATGGCGCGAACTATTATTGTATTTCATTTTTCTATTATCTATATTATTCTTTACACATTTTTAGTTTTACGTTATACCATATATATTTTTCAAATTGTCTGTGTTTATGCCTTTGACTTAAAAATGCTGTTTTGCGCTTTTGATGGTCGTTTTAGTGGCAGTAAACGTAAAGGAGTACTTAATAATGTAAAAGTGCATAATATACATCAATTTCCGAAAAGTGATTATATGAGAGCTCTATGGTTAGAAGCAATACAAAAAAGTTCAAATAAAACTATAAAAATAAACTTTGAATCAGGTAGATAATTACAATTAACATTTAAATCTCCTTTTATACAAGAATATATGCTAAAATATAATAAGATGTATTCGTCTATTTTTTAGTTGCTGAATGTCCATTACATTTTGTCCCTACATGTTACGAGGAGAAAACTAGAGTACAAAATATGTTAGGGTATTCTCCACATTTTGGCAGAAAACTCAAGCCCAATGCCATTCCATTAATGTTACCATCTATTTATAATATTATAAATTATAATTCGTACTTATAAGTAGGGAATAAATAAATTTGTTGCTCTTATATTGAGATCTAAAAATAAAAATTTTAATGTAAAAAATTTACAATATATGCATTTTTGTGTATAAATCTAATTTTGTAATTGGAAACAATTCATTCAAAAATAAATATATTTGCATTGAATTGCGTTCCTTGTTCATAAATTACCTATCTACCTACATAACATAATATTTAATACTTGTCATACTACTTAGTTGTGGACATATTAATTCTACAGCAAAAACAAGTACTCCATCCTGGTCATTTTCAGTTACTAAGTCTACTAATGAATTTACAAGGTTTACCCATAGACCTAACAAAGATAAGTATTATTAATAGGTATACCTAAAAATATTAAACTGAATATAATATATTTAAAATTGCTAAAATTACTTTATATTATTATTATATTAAATATTATTTATATTTGTTGTGATAATGTTGAACCATCCTCTAAACAAATAACTGCTTCGGTCGGAACATTTTTAGTAACCTCTTCAAATAATAAAACAATAAGATGTCAGATCTTATTATTTTTTAAAAACTTGTCAAACTAATCTTTTTAATAACGACTTGACCAGCAACTTTGATGAAACAATGAATTAGTATGCAACTTCTCGAAAAAAACGAGTCAGAATTATATAAAAAGTACTTAAAAAAAAATTTTTGTTTTTCCCCTGTGACCTTCACTACTCTACTAATACATTTTATTTTTTTTGTTTTGCTTTTGTGTCTTATGTGTGTTGCTATAATGAATGAATCAATAATTTCTAAGGAAAACCAGAATTTCAGAAGCCTGAAAGAAAATTATTAGAAATAAGAAATACTTATTCTTGTTCATCTAGGTATGTAGTATTTATAACCCAATGGACCATTTCTATTTATTATTGATAAATCTCTAAATATTTTTTAGAAATGGACTCTGAGAATGGCATTTTATGCAGTGGACATGGCTGTAATTAATTCTTGGGTGGAGTATTATCAGGACTGTAAAAAACTAAATATTCCCACTAAATAGAGTATGGATTTGTTGAAATTTACGCTTAGATTGGCCGACAACTTAATAAATGTAGGAAAATTTGCTACCCTCAAAAGACCTAGAGGCTACATGCGAAGATTCCTCATTAGATCATTCACCTTCATCTTCACCACCTAGGAAGAGATTTAATTCTAAAGAGATTAGGCCATTCGATGAAACAAAAACTGACCAAATAGGTCATTTCCTAGCATCAGACAATAACACTGAAGCTACCAGGTGTAAAAATAAAAATTGTAAAGGTAAAACACATGCTTATTGCTTGAAATGTAAAGTACATTTATGTTTTGTAGTAAAAAAAAAAACATTGTTTTACAGAATATCATCAATGATTTTATATTAATAAATAATAAGTTAATAAAGAAAAGATTAAAACATTTTTTGTTTCATATAACAAATAGTATCATAAAAATTATTATTATAAATGTTATTGTTACATATTATGTTATTTTGTAATTATGAAAGGTTATGATATTTATTATTAATATATATAAAATTAATAATAATAATAAAATTACAATATTTATATTTCTAAAATAATTTTGTTGTCATGAACTATATTTTATTTTTATTTTTGAATTAATTTTTTTACAGTCATAATGTCCATTATAATGAACAATCCCCCCATTTTGGTAAAAATGCCCCAAACTATTTTTAATGGATTTACAATGTCATTAACATTAGATTATTGCATTTAAATATTTTTTTTTAGCCATTTCATAATTCAGGACTGAAAGGGTTAATATTATGAATGTATGCATTATTATTTTCAACTTATATATTTTAATATATAAAAACATACAACATATAACACTCTTTACATACAACACTCATTTCCTCAATAAATTATATGTATATCAATATAAAATCTAATTTTTACTGGTTTTCATCTTAATGATTATTAATAAATTCATAATTGTTACAATAACAATTAACTATTTTATATAAAATTATACATTTCAATTTATAAACAATTACATGTATGTACGTATTTTTATAATATATCCCATTAAAGTTGGCGTCTATATTTATTAATGTATTTTATCTTTTTTTTCTTTGTGTCTTTGTGAAAATGGTATTTATTTTTAAATTAATTTTTTCTCTTAATAATCAGCAATTCAAATTGCATTCAATATGTCTTCTACATTTTGTCATATGAAATCTAACTTTCCTCCTATTGGCAACATTAAGCACTTCAATAACTGAGTTTATGTTTCTATTTAATTATTTTGTTATATTTAGATAGAAAAATGAAAAAAAAAATAATTTTGAAAAATGATGAACATATGAAAATTGTTTCATCACAAAATATTAAAATTAAATTATTAATTTGGAAAATCAGAGATTTTAAAGTAGATTCAATAATATATTAAATACATTGTTTACTCCAGCACAAATTTAATTACTACTTAATCTCAAAAAAAAAGTTTATTCATGGGAATCATAGGAATATCATCTACAATAACTTTGAGGAGTATTTCTCCCAAAACAAATAGATGAATGAAAAAAAATTCCCATTACCAGGTTAGAATAATTTATTATGAACAATATTCTTATCTTTTAGATTCTGAGCGTAGTGAGGAATGTACTTATTTTATATTTTGAATTCATTATCTTTTTAAGGCATTAAACTAATTTCAGGTTTATCCAAATTAAAAAAATGGGCCTCAGCATTTTCTATTCAACCTGGAATGTTGTCAAGTGTAATTACTTTGATGAAAGCAAAAGGTATAATACCTATGCTCTATTATTAATTAAAATTACTTAGTATAGAGATTAATATACTATATAATTATGTATATTAAGGCGACTTAATGTCTAATACCGACAAATTTACTGTTCTATCATTTGATGAAACATATGTATCCAAGAGAATGTTATTATAAAGCATTTGAACACATTATAGGTCCCTATAAACGTGTGCAGACAGTAATGGCTAGAGGTAGAGTAGTTAAAAATTACCTATAATTTACAAACTAGAAGTGTCATTATTATTTAATTTATAGGTTTATTAAGTAATTGGAAGCAGCCAGACTATTATAATTTGGACACACATATGTCCAAAGATGTATTAAATTCTATAATCGAAGAACTTTATAAAATTGGCTTCAATGTAATGTCTATAGTTAGTGATATAGGTTCTAAAAATATAGGTTTATGGCGTACATTACATTTATCATTAAATAACACTACATTCTAGCATTCTATAACTAATAAAAATATATATGTATTTGTAGACATACCACATTTAATAAGTTGTCAATAAATCATTTATATGATCAGTAAGTAGATTATTTTGTAATAAATGAAAAATAAACTGATATCTATTATATTTTTATAGTTTCGAACGGCGTTTGACGTGAAAACGTGCGTAAAACGGCACGGAAAAACGATCAAGGAATATAATCGGAATATTTTTGGCGATCTCATGGCGGAAAAACGTCATGGAAGAAAAAACAGGTCCTTAGCGTTTTATTAAAGGTATATGATTATGAAAGTATTGTATTACGATTTTATGTAACACGTTTTTTCGTTATATCCTGTGGTTCTACTTTCAATTGTTTTTAAATTCTACCATTATTTTGTTTTTCGAATTGTTCGTGAGTTTGAATTAATCATGCCGATTTGTGTTTTTGATGGTTGCTTCAGTGGCAGTAAACGCAAAGGACTGTCTAAGAACCTAAAAGTTTATTATACGTAGGTTCCCTAAAAATGATGGTATGAAGGCTTTATGGTTAGAACAAATACAACGAGCTTCAAAAAAAATTATGAATATAAACTTCGAAACAGGTAAATAATTACAATTAAATCCTGCCTTTATACTATCTACTGTTATTATTTAGTTAATTAAA
>JAIPRL010006948.1:0-25299 GCA_025469235.1 Pemphigus obesinymphae
GGAGCACTCCTTCTGGTAGTAAATTTTTTAACATACAAAAAAAAAAAAAAAATAAAAAAAAAAATAAACATCATTGTAAAACCACTAGCTCCATCGCTACGCTCAGAATCTAAAATGTATAAATTTTTTCCACAAGTCCAAAGAAAGTTTTTACATCCGTTGATGAATTCATTGCATCGTTTAGAACTAAGTTCAAGTTATGTGAAGCACAATGGATATACGTTGCTAATTTTTGTTTCGATTTTAACCTAGCCTGGACGCCTGAATATACACCACTCATATTAGCAGCCCCGTCATACCCTTGGCCACGAAGTTTTAACAAATTTAAATTATTTTTTGTAATACAATTAATAATTGACTCTTCTAAACCAGCACCTGATTGATCTAAAATTTCTACAAAGCCAATAAATGATTCATTTATTTGCAATGTTTTAGGATTACCATCAGAGTCTGAAATGATTGAGACGTATCGAATAACTTGACTTAGTTGATCAATCTTACTTATATCTTGAGTAGTATCCATTATGACCGAAAAAAATGATGATTGGTTAATACTTAAAATAATTTGTTCTAATATCGTATTTGCGAGTAAAGTAATAATCTCATTTTGAATAGTGTTACTTAAATAATTCGCTGTGCCCTTACCAGCTGGCATACTTAATAGTTTTTCTAATATAGGATCATATTTTGAAATAAGGGTTATTATTGATAGAAAATTTCCTTTATTTTTACTATCTTCTGTTTCTCGGTGACCTCTAAAAGGTAAGTTGGATGTAGCTAATGTTAATGTAACATTTATAACCCGATGTAATACCTGTCTCCAAAAGTTACATACATTTTGAATAGATAATTCCATTTCTTCGGAAAGTGTCTTATTTAGGCGCCATTGCTCAAATATAATACAACATTGAATATGATCATTTGAATTATCATGACGATTAATATTTTGAGTTAAATGTCTCCAATCATTATTTCCCACAACCCAAGATGAACTGATCCTATCTCGAGTAGAAAACAACCAGCAACACTGACAATATATTTTATTTATAGTTACCTAATGAATAACATAGCCATGTACGGTTTAAAGTAATATTAGCCTGATTTGTAAAATAGTAAAATTTTTCTGAAAATGATCTCGAATTATCATTGTCATTTGGAAATGGACCCTTAGGCTGACAAGGGCCTTGAGAAATTATAAAACGTTTTTCTTGGTGACCAAGTGGTTCTTTAAAATGAACTTTGTCAGTAGGAAAACGTTCACACATTAAACTATTAAAAATATTCGGTTCAACATTTTTAGTGTTAATAGTATCAAGACTAGATGTTTGTGTACTTACAGTTGGTTCTGACATGGAATCACTAGCAGTATTAATTTTATTTGATAAAATGCCGGGGGTCATCAATACCTTGCTCTTTTTCTGTTCCTTCGTGGTGTTGCTTGAAAAATGCGTGAATTTTCGTCATCCGTTTAATAGATTCTTCTTTTGTGTTTTTTTATTTTGCGTTTCGCAGCACCACTGGTCAATTTTGATGCCATTATAATTATAATTTATAAAATACAATATTTAATTTCGTTTGTCGTACACTATTTTGTATTGACTCTGAATAACACACACGACTACACGAGACTACGAAAGTCAAAATAATACAACTATTATGTAGGTTAGGTAGCGATAATATTTTAGCCGTGTATGTGTATATGTATAATATATATCTGTGAGAAAGGCCGATAAGCGACAAGGCGATAACAAAAAACCACGGCAAGAGGACGGCAATAAATAACGTTTAGTCACCATAAATTGTTATTTGTTTCGCAGAAGTAAAGATAATCAAATTTGATACAATATTTATGACAATGATATGTATTGATATCAGATCGAGAAAAGGAAAACTATGTGAAATTGCGAACAATCTTTTTACTTTTTCTTACATAATTGAATTTTTTTTTCTAGGACGTTCAGTAATAATGGGCCCCTCTAACCTGCAAGAGCCCGTGGCATTTGCACACATCGCACACATGTATGACACGCCACCGATTACCTAACCTTTGCCCATCTATTATATATTATGTATCCGGTATTTTTAAAAAATGGGCCAACCGCACAATTTTGATGTTCTGATTTTGGAAATAGATTTCGCTACTAGGTATATATATTTGCCGACCGTTTCCCATCTTCTGGCGTTTGTTTGGAGCCGATCCGATGAATTTTATGTTACATCCTATATAACCTTTTGGGATTCATTAAAATTTTGCTTGTTATGCCGTTGGCATACCAATAATGAATGATTCTGAGGGAATTTTATTGTTCGTCCAATGATGGGTGTGAGGATATTTAGCTATGAATGAGTTAATTGTATACATCAGAGGTTCCCACCCAACCAGGGTAATAATAATAATTAAATTCAAATATTAATTATTTGAAATATATTTTTCAAGAAAAAAACGACTTCATGAAAATTATAGCACTATGAGTAGGTAATAAAACAGACTATATATATATATTATTAATAGAAACCTATTGTGTATAATTAATTGTACCTATACAATATAATTTAAGAGGACGTTATACCGAAGGTAGTACGTATACAATGCTCCATAGATGGCGTGTGAGCCAAATCCACGGCGTCCCCCACCTAAATAATTAATCGCCGCCGGACTGCCGGAGCCGCTGGGCAGTCGGCTCTACGGGAGCGGCGCGTCATTTTAAAGCCAGTACTCCACCGCGTGATTTGTATAAATATAACATTATACCTATTGCTGACTACTATACGGCACGCCCGTACATAATACTTGCCCGCGTAAAAACAATATACCTACATGCTAGTTGCTACATTATTGATGTTATTACTAATGAATACCTTTATTAATTTTAAAAGTTTTTAAATAAATCGAATAATAAACACACGTGAAACACATACTATTTTTTGAGTTATTGCAAAATAATATTAAAAAAATTAATTAATGATTTTTTAAAAAATGTATTTTTATTCATTATGAAGAAATATCGGAGTAGGTGAATTGCGTCCCTAAAATAAAGATCACAGTCATATATTACGTAAATTGCGGTCCGGATATTTTTGAAAGGTATATGTAAATTGCGTCCCGGATGTTTTGGAAACGTACGTAAACTGCGTACTAATATAATATTACTAGCCAGTGTGCATTGGATTGTAGCTCATGTGCAGTGTACAGTTTATACTATTGTGTATTTTTGCCAAAAAATAAAAATGAACATTTTGAAAAGCAAAAGTTATTGCAGGCCTAAGTCTGGAAAATATTGATTTTCCAAAAATATCCGTCCCTAGATGTAATTTACGTATAAATAAAAGAATTTAGGTCACAATTTACATTTATACAAAATATACGTATGTATTTTACCGCAATTTACATAAAAAATAAATTTATTAGTTATGATTTATAAACAAATTACTGAGTAATACGCTATTCGTCATTATGATATAATATACCGATTGGTGGCAGGCAACTGTGAAATAAGTTAGTTTTAATAATTCAAGGCAGGATTTAAATGTAGTGAAGTTCTGTGAAAAATTACGTAAAAATTTGGATATTTATTATAGGTTTTTATAATAACAATAATGTTATACTATTATTATTTTTTTTATTATTATTAAAAAGTAAACAATGGAAATGGAAATATATTCATTTATTAGGTACTATTAATTTAAGCTTTATTTTTTTAAATTTTTTATATGATCAGGATCTTGAATATCAGTTTTCAACATTCGTATTGGATACATTGGGTTGACTATTTCGGGCAGCAAGCACTCCATATAATACCTAAAATATGAATAGTATAATGTACCTATAAAAATAAAATATTACGTTTATGGTAGATAAAAACAAGTATTGTTCACCTTTTTAATTTTTCAACCATATTAGTTTCCCAAAATGTTACATCGTAATTCAATTTTTGAATTGATATCCAATTTGGCGTATAAATAATAAAAAAACACGTATTTCTTTTAGTAATGTGCATTTGTCCCATTATTTGATAATAATAAATATTATCCTTCTTTAGTTCAATTGATTGACCAACTACGTTACAATAATTCAGCTATATATTATAAAGACAAATAATAGATTATACAGGTATATTAGCAAATTAATATTATATTAGGTACACAGAGTAATGTATAGTTTTGGGGTCCAAAAAAAGAAAAAGTGTTTCAAAAACAAGAAAATAATAAAAAAAAACCCATCTTTTGAAATGGTGAAAGCCCCAGATTAAAAAAAACATAGAATTAAGGAAATAAGCAAAAAATAAGATGAAAATATTTTTTTTTTGTAGATTTGAGTCTTATTTTATTTAAATAAATTATCCCCAAGTACTCGAATATAAATTAAAACTAATTAAGTAGTCCCATTTTATTATACTTTATTTTAAAAATAAAAGTTATATATTATTTATTATTTTTTTCCTTACCATTTTACTATTTACTGCATCAATAGCATTAGCTGTATTTCTAGCACCAAATGGACATTTTATTTCGGCAACACTATTTTCTCCTATTAAACCATCTACAAAAATAAAATCAATTAATATTAATAATCCAATATACAGTATCATATGAATTATACAATATACCTGGACTGGCTGCTAAGTAGGGAAACTCGGGATCAATAAATAATCCACAGGCTTTTATAGAAAAATGCATTATATCTTCTGCCTTTTTACGTGCTATGATTTCCATATTTTTTCCGTACTATAGTGATTTTGCGTGCACATCAGGTGCATATAGTATATTATATACAGAGTTTTTGCAACTTGTATTCGTTCGCATTTTGCATATTTTTCCAAAAGATGACGCAGTTAAACGGATCTTTCGTTCTTGATACCATATTTCACTATCATTTTGTTCTCTTGTATCAATTTCTATTTGTGCAAAATTGAGATTTTTAAGTTTGTTAAGAAAATTTTTCATTTTCATTTTTACATCTTCTGGGTTTATTGATGGAAGGGGTTCTGCCATACCATAGTCTGCGTCCGTCCATTTAATTTTCTTTTTTTATTTTCATTTTTTTTAGGGAACAATTGACGTCTTCTACTAGTGTTTACCCTAATTCTCTCATAATTTTTTAAATATTTCTTACCAAATTTTCCTAAACATTTAAAAATTAATATTATAAAAATATGATGTACCAACCACTTTTGCAAATATTTTCCAAAATTATTATATTATATTTAAGTTTAATATAGACATTGATCTTTCAATAATTTAATATCATATTTGGTATAAATATATTTTACTGGACATCTTTTTTTTAATCCATAATATAAAATATATAAAAATAAAATTGCGGAAATTAATGGTTAAAATGTTCGAACGGTTGTTCGAAACGTATGTTGTAAAACGGTTTGTCGTTCCATTATATAATATATCATAATATAAATATTGATGAATTCTATACTATAGTAAAAATTAATTTTTCAAAATATTTTTTAACGAGATGACTTTTTTTTTAGATTACGTATTCCAACACGGGTTCACGTATACCTAGTTCATATCAAAGTTGTGTAACTTTTGTTTCTACAACGTATTACATTTTAAAAATTTGATGAATTTTGAAGTTTTTGTATAGATAACCAATGTAACTGGTACACATTAAATTTAGTTCTCATACGCATTAATGTATTTTTTTAAAATATAGTGAAAATTATTTTTTTATTTTACCTGGACTGAAGGTTGATATTTTTTTATGAATACATCGTAAATATTCTTTTGAATTGAATGATATAACTGCAGCATAAACTCTAGTATTGTAGTTTCCTCTCTGGGAAAAATTAATGCGCTTGCCGGCTATATGTTTATTAATAATTGCATTAAATTGTTCGCATATATTATTATTTTTATTTTCTAGAAGACTTTCGGCATTATTTTCTAGTCTTAATGTATAGTTTTTAATTTCTTGCATCATACCAGATTTTTCCGCTTCTGGCACTAAATCCAAACCATTTGCCGTTGGACCAATACAAAAGTATTTGTTACAATTAACATGTTGGCCCAGACGATGATACGGACCATTTGATAAATCTTTTTAATTTCTGAAACGTTAAACATTTATTGAAAAAATATATAGCTCTTACATATGAATACAACAAAAATTTAAAAATAAAACCTTTAATTTTTTCCAACTTTGTAAGATCAACTGCATCTTTCCAATGTTTTACTGCTTTTATAACATCCCCACGGAATCGTAAAATATTTGAAAGTATATGTTTACGAACACGAAGAGGATATTTCGTGTTTTTAGCTAATGTAGTAAGTTTAGAGCTATAATTTCTTAATAAATGATTAACACATTCGATCTTTTTAATATAAAACGTTGGGCCATAAGGTGAAAGTTCGTTCAGTTTTTTCGTAACACTACTGTCTCCATCTCCTATGAAATGTATAAATAAAATAAAGTATAATATACTTTTATTACTTTTAGTGTAATAATAATTTATATTTTGATATTTTTATTTACCAATTATACGATTATATTTTAAACCATGAATTTCAATACTTTTTGTAAAACCTTCTAATACACCGTCTGCTTCCATGGCAGTTGAAGATTTATTCCAATTTAAAAAACATTCATGTGTTGGTATATTATTTTCATTTTTTGTATTGTTCCTTTGACAAATCATACAATATTTGTTACGAATTCCGACAAACAAAATTTTTTGTGTCTTCAACCCAATTATAGTTGCCTAATTTTAAAGATAAAACAATTATATATCAAATCTAAAATCAATCTGAATATTTTGGAAATTTAAGTCTTTAGTTTAGGTTGGGTTAGATATATTGTATTAACTTTATATCAATATCGCTTAAATAAGATTATATTATATCTCTGCATTATCGATATCATTACATCACTAATAAATAATAATAATATAATCAATTCTTACCACTCCGGATAATGCGTCATACTTCGTCTTATAGATCGTTTAGACCACTGTCCATCAGCTATTACGGTACACATAGGAGTTCCGTCAACGTCAATATCTCCACATTCTAAAGCAAGTTTTCGTTCCTCATTTCCAGCTTTTTTCATTTCATCAAATGCAGTATCCGAAACAACTGTTGCTAAAGTAGATTGTAATTTCAAAAAACTTCTACAGGATAATGATGGCATTTCGAGAAAAGAGGAAAATTCAGACAGTTGTGTATACCCAATACCTAGAAATATGAAAATAAATTGGTTGATATACGAGTAGTACTTATGAACTTATATATATATTGCGGGTTAAGAATGAAAAGTTTTTGAAAATTTCTGTTTTTATGATAATTCAAACCTTAGCATTGAAATGTGCATATTATCATTTAATAAATGGTTAATAAATATGCTTTCCTGAAAAACTTAGAACTGACCAGTGACCACATAAACCTTTTTCATTCTTATTCCACAATTTATGTATAATTTTGGAATATTATTTAAAATATTATTTATACTTTTATTTTAATAATTAAAATATGTGTCGCATACGAACCTATAGCTTGACAAGCATTGACAGCAGCTTTGTTAGTTGTTATTCTGTTGGTATTTTTAATATTTTCGGTGTATATTTTTTCCACAATATTACAAACTTTACACTTAAAATAAAATATAGATTGAAATCCATTTATAATTTCAGACTGATACTCCATATCTATGAATGAGCAACTTAATCCAATATCATGTTTTTTTTGTATTTGACTAATAAAATATAGAATATTAACAATTCTTCTACCTTCTAGTTTCCTATAAAATATAATTAAAACTTATAAGTCATAACTTTTTAAATCAAAATTAATTGAAATTTTTAAAATAAAATATAGGTACTCTGAAACAATTGTATCGATTGATTGATCTGGTTCTACACAAATTTCATGATCAACAATTGTATTTACCGATAACGATGTGCCAAATAATTGACTAGATTCTTCTATATTTGATAATTGTGGAGACATTTCTCTCTTTAGTGAATTGTCAATTATTAAAACTGATTCACTAAACATAACGGAAATTTTAGAATTTATAAATTCATAAATTAATTTATTGTAAAATGTCATATAAATGTCTAATTATTCATTATTCATTATGTGTTTGCATCTGTATCAGTGGCGTAATTATGGTAGGGATTAAAGGGATAGATCCCCTCTAGAACTTATTTTTCGTTTGTTATTATTATTGTTATAACTAAAGTATATATACAATTTTAATTTTTCAATAATATAATAATCGAAGTCAAAATAGCTTTTTTAGCATTGAATGCATTTATCTAACTAGAAATAAATAAACTAAAAATTAGTACTTTATTAAAGTAATTTTTTGATTTTCTAAGTAGTTTTAAAACAAAAAACTACCTTTTAATTTGTATAAGGGAATTATCACAAAAATTACTGGGAAAAACTAAAAATAACCTCTTCAAAGTGCCATCTAGAATTTTATACCAAAAAACCTCCAACCCAAAACTCCTACTCGAAAGAAGTATACATACCTATTACCTATACATAAGAAAATAAATAAAAAACATCATTGTAAAACATTTTTTGCTACCTACTCTCAGAATCTAAAATGTATATATATATATTTTTTTTATAATATACATTTGTATATAGATTATAAAATAAATTTAGAAATATAAAAATATATAGGGTGATGGACGTTATTCTCAATGACTACATACATCAAAAATTGTCTATCCCCCCCTCCCCAGAACAAATTTTTAATTACTCCACTGATTTGTTTTTATATTATTATTTATTACATTATACAAGTATATTCATATATTATTTTACATTACCACTTGTTGAACATTTTATATAACAACCAACGTCCAACATGTATGTAGTATATATGTCTATAGAAAATTTGCGAAAAAATATTTACAAATAAAACACAAGTGTAAGAAATCCGGGAATAAATCTAATAAAGCTAACGTACAAATTTCGCATTACCTATTTCTTTTTGGAACCTAGGTATGTTCCACTGTTCTAAAAACGATGGTGCCAAAATATAGTTAATAAAATGTGCAAAATAAAATTTGATGAACACGGATTCAAACCCGATGTATATTTTTATTACATATTTTACGTTGAAATTTCGTTTCGCTTTTCTCTTGTAACATCATTCTGCTCTTTCTTCCACCTTCGGGGCTTTTTTTTTTTTTTACCAAAATTCTACATTTAACTTACCTATCTGGATTAATGTCGGGTTCTTCTATATCTTTATCGTGCAGCGCTCTTTAAGATAATAATACAAAGATAATAGATTAATTTGCAATATCATTATTATATCTTATAGAAATCTTCTTGTCTAAGATACGTTCTTTCTTTTTTTTCAAAAGACTACGAACTTTTTTTTTAGGAAACATTGTGATAAATTAAATAATAACAATTAAAACATATAAAGAACAATAAACAATATAAATTACAAAGCCCGAGGAACAGTTCTTAAATCATCTACATCTGTTACACACAAGACACAGTGATAAATGAAACATAGGTGGCCAGTATAAATACAGTATAAGTATACCTAATCATAAAATACCTAAAATACCATGTTACTCACTAGCTATTTTTGAAATATAATATTATTATTGGTTTAAAATAGATTTCTGTAAACTGTAAAGTGTATACAATTGTTTATGATCTAAAATTAGAACATTTACTAATTTTGTGTAGGTAACAATAAAATTAAACATTTTTAGTGGGATATACGAAAAAGTCAGAGCATGAGAACATACATAAAAAGTGTATGAACAAACAATATATGTATAGGTAAACTATATTATACACTATTTATGTAATGTGTAATATGTAATTCAAAATTTGGACGTCACGCCGCGGTCAGTGTACATTTCGACAACATATTTTATTTTATTTCAATCTGGTCTAGTAAATGTGAGTAATATTATTATTATTATAAACTGTAAAGTCATATCGGATCTAACTTTTCCCGGAAGTGACGGTCGTCGTTGCTGATAACAATCAGTAAATTGAAAATTCACTTTTCAATATGGGTTGGACCGCGGGCCGGGAGAATCTGTCAACTCGCCTATATACGTGGATATCGCCGATAATAACATTTAAAATATTATTATTAATAAAAACCGGTTTTGAATTTTGACGCGGCAGCTGTACTTTCGCGAAGGTATGACACTGTTATTGAATATTTCCGCTGATCACGCGAGCAGCACAAGACAGCCGAAAAATATAAGAATTTCTTATCAAAACATGTCTTAGGAGAACAGCTCTCATTTGGGCTACAGTAATCGTACAAAATCTAAACTCCGTAAACATAAAGATGACAACATTATCCGTGTTTATATGTCGGATGTTTTTGATAGAATGAACGTACCTATTTTTATTAACTGATGAATATTTATTTTTTTAGGTAGTTTTCTAAGATCTATAAAAAGTCACAGAATTGTTGTATGTTTAAAATCCGACATACAAACACGGATAATGTTGTCATCTTTGTGTTTTATAAGTTTGGTTTTTGTACAATTACTGTAGTCTAAATGAGAGCTGTTCTCCTAAGACATGTTTTTAGACGTCAAAAACGTTTGTATAGCGTCCTCTTAATATTATAAAACACAAAATCAAAATTTATAAACTTAAAACAATACAATATTATTATACAATTTATTAACCATAACCAATAAATAATTATAAATTTCTAAATAATAAATATGATTCCTGTGTATACTTTCACGTAACTAAAGCATAAACAAGATTATGCATAGAATTTTATTTTATCCGTTTGGGTTTTCCTTGTTATAGGTACGCAATATAATGCTATAAATACCCTAGATATAGACCACGACTCGGACCACGGTCTTATCTCTTATCGTATATTATTATAAGCCATTATAATAATCATAATGTACTATTATAAGATTTACCATAGAGTATAGATCATAGTTATGATTTATAAGTACTTATGACTTATGACGTGTTATAAAATAAAGAATAATTTATAAATAAGTACTTTGCCTATCTTTTATTTTTATAGTACTTATTTAATAATTTAATATTGTAAAATGCAGCAGCTGTGTAGGCTACGTTAAAGCCGCAGACCACCGGGATTCTCCCGGTATCCCGGTGGGCCAGGCCGTCCCTGTACCTACCTACCTAATAAATGTGAATCAAACAGTTTGAAGTTTGAAGAACCGAACCGAACTACAAGAGTTCAGTTCTGGTTTGAAAGTCGAACTTAAGTTATAAAAAGTCGAATTAAACTGAACTTGATTAAAGAGTTTGAACCTGAGTTGACGTTCAAACTTTTTATATTTCAATTTAAGTTAGGTTGACTAAAAAAAGATGATTACCTTTTTTTTGTTTATATCATAAATAAACACTAATATTTTACATAAAGATAATTAGTATTGTATACAAGTAACTATTTTCGCCATATATAGCTTATATATATAAAAAAAGTACTCATAGTACCTAACGAAAAAAACACATAAAATATATTCAAAATATAATTAAAATGATGTATTATTAAACATCGCTCAAAGGCTGACTATTAAAACTGTTAATGGAGAACGGTTTTTCATAAAAAAACTTTTTATAAAGAATTCTTTTTTCTACAATGTTTATTCTGAAACGGTTTATTTTTTTGTTTTTGATATTATAAAAAAGAATTTTTTTAAAAATAAAAAAATCCGAAATCTCTATCGCTAAATATCGTTTCCGGTTTTGATTTAGTTCTTAAAAAAATGAAATTAGAGTCCCGGTTAAGTTACAGTTCCAAGATTTTTAAATGGTTGCAATTCTAATACAGATATTTTTAATATCAGATCCAAACCTTGCTCCCAGGGCTGTAGTTATATATATACGGTGCTATACTGACGAGTAAAAAAAGTCCATGTTATGAAAATATAAAATGTTTGCAATTATTATAATTTGGTGGTCAAAAATAAATAAAAGTTGTAAAATTTTAAGTTATGTATTCATGTCAAATAAACTCAAATTTGCTGCAAATTTATATTGTCGTTAATGTTAATCGTCGTAAATGTATACCTACGATCTTTACCAGAAAGTATATGGTGTATATCCTCGTATATCTTCCACTACAGCCCTATATAGGCAATATCTTATTCTTTCACTAGACGGCTTTGTATTTGTGTGAATCGTAAATGATCAATAGTGTTAAAAATCTGTATCAAAATTATACGGAGAGCTATTACATGCACATGTCAGCAATCAAGTATCAACTATGCAACAACGTAAAAATGCATATTTTTTACTCAACTAAACGATTTTAGTTCCATCAGAACGTAATAATACACAATAATAAGTAATAATAAACTAATAAAGATTAATAAATTTCTCATAATTTTCTTGAGGTATTGTTGCAATCCGTTCGAGATCGAGATTTAGGAAGGATTTGTCTAAGATTTGTAAAATAAATTAATTTCCAACACTTAATCGTTAGTAATTAATATTAATTTATTAACACACTAAACAGATATTGATCACACTTAATTCGAAAATATTACAAGTACAAAAATCTTAAGTACAAAGAACACATCATATTCGCTCGGGAGGTCATGGATATAGTATGTACGTAAATTTGGAAATGCGACTCGCGTGGCAATATTTGATCGTGTCAAATGCTTGGACCGTCTAAAATCAGTTCATATTGGACTTACTTATATAACCTTTCTCAATGAGAACTGGTGTAGATCCCCGTAGTCCATTAAATTAATATGTTGTGGTGAAATCTCGAAAACGCACGTACTCACGTTTTCGAATAATCGCTGTTTTGGATACTGTCGACCCCCTTTTATGGTCTTTTATGTCCTTCGAAGGCTGGGACTGTATGTTCATTTATGGTCATATGTGACTTTGCTCGCTCGGAAATTCTAAGTATTTGTTTAACGGTGGTATGACTTATTATTTAAAAACATATTTATTGTATATTTTACTTCTCTGTAACACCTCCCCCTTAAGATGAAAGTTTATGTCTTGAGATAGAAATTTTCTAGAAAAATTCAGGGCTACAATATAATTATTTGAATTGGGTTAATTATACATTTCACGTGTTTCGTGTTGTTAATAAATAGTTTTACATTATAATTTTATGGTTAGTAATTTCCAATTCTTATAATCTATAAGCAATGCGCTTACATTATTATTTTCAACTCCTTTTTTTCACTATTTATTAGGTGCAGGTTTCTTGCTTATACATTTTTTTTTTTTTTTATAATAATATAGTAGGTACTTTATACGGTGACTTTTTATATCCTTTTTTTTTATTATTGTTTTATGCGCCAACGCTCTTAATATTATATGATTCTTATAATTTACCGTTTTCTAATACTATTAACATATTATATATATTATTCTGTCCTCTCGTATAGTTTTGGGTTTTGTTTATCAATTACTATTATTATTCATTTTTTTTTTTATATCAATTTATCTATTTACTTCCTTAAACATATATTATCATATTATTATTACTTATAAATTATTATTTATACGTATCTTCAAAATCTTTTTTTTTTTTTTGTTATTTATTTATTAGATTTGTCATCGGAATCATCGGTGTTATGTTAATGTTACCTGCTTTTCTGTTGTTACAATAACAATATAATAAAATTATCCCTTGTAATCCTATCACCATAATCTTTATATATACTTCATTTTTATATATTAGATTCATTATTCCTATTCGCTTCTATGTTTAATACCTCATCTACTTTTTCCACAATATGAGTGACCCCTTTTAATGGCTTAATTCAGTTACATTTAATTTTTCTAATCCTGCGTGCCTTACATCCGAAGTTATGATTGATATATTGTTAATATTTAATTATATTATAGATTCAGGTATTATATCTATTAAATGTACACTTGTTATGTGTTTTGTGGGTATTAATACTGAATTATTATCGCTCTACAGTCTTCCCTTAGTGATAGCCAACCCGTGTCTTCGATTTTAATAGTTAAACCCGTTTTCTCGGGTCGTGGAATAAACCCAGGTATTTTTGTGTTTTAATTTTTGAAAATTACTTTTAATTCTGGTTTCGTTTTTAATTTCACAATTATGTGGTAGTCCGGCTGGTTTCATGGCCAAATTTATTTCACATATGGGGTTTTCATGCCTATTATACACCATTTGCTTTCCTGAAGAAAGAAGGTACTCATTGTTTGGTTTACATTTATTTATAAGGGCTTGGTCGTAAATCACATGATTTTCGTAATTTTTACTAATAGCTAAATATTTTTTTATATAATTAAATTATTTATATATTATAAATTTAAATAATCTATATTAGTGTTTACATATATGTATGAACTGTCATTTTCACATTTAACTGACAAGGAGATCAAATTATATATAGTAAAATCATAGCTATCTACTAGTGGTATTCTGATTACGAATACCAACGATCGATTTTTATAAATACAAGTTAGTTCTGTGATATTCAATTTTTTATATGCCCCCTCTAAATCCAGATTTTTCGGTAACTTATAGTATTTAGGGGTGTCTGTGCGGATTTCCTTTAGCTGCGACAAAATGTCATCAGGTGTCAAAATACTAGCGTGAATTATTTCCGCTTGAGCTCCCGTAATTATTTCTCCCAGTAAATCAATCTAAAATAAGATTTGGCTTTGCATTAAAGTATACAGCATAATCTATTGATCGACTAATCCCTCCATTTCTATGTCACTAAATAGCTCGTTCATAGTATTTAATACTAAAAACCAATGTTTTGACCAGGGGCTAGACAATAATAGCTAGCTTACCCGATTGATTAGTGGACTGTATAATTTGGTAAACTAATAGTTGCGTGGTAAGGAGAACTAATACTAATAAAAAATGGTAATATTAAATTAGGTATTATCGGTCTGTATTGCTGGTAATAATTGAATAAGTATAAAAAATAAATAAAATATAAATCACAGCAAACAGAAAAATAAATAAACAAAGAAATAATAGTAAATTTAGCCCTTCTGGCTCAACAATAATAATATAGTATGTAATAATAAATGTTGCTGTATTGCTGGTACAAGTAAACAATAATAATAATATAAATAATAAAAATCACAGCAACACAGAATATATAAATAAAATAATAGGTACTCACAAATAAATCACGGAGCGTAAACTGGCCAGCCGCTACGTACCTATCCAAATAAATAAATAATTACGCACACACAAAATAGCTATAATAAAAATTCACACACACTTATTAATTATATAAATATAATTTTTGGCTATTTGAGCCGATAATATATGTTAGCTATTAGAGCCAAACTATAAAATATACGCGATTCGTGCTACCGTAAAATTTACTCGATTCGCGAGCCAAAAAATATAAAACCAAATTTTACACACCGCGAAAGTACAATACTTCGATTTGCGAAAATTAAAATAACGTGTGGCACAACGACCGACAACGACGGTGTGTCACACGACGTTGACCACAACAAGACTAACTACTATAAAAACAAAATCTAAAGGCGTATTGCCGTGTATAATTGATAATATAATATAATAATTTTAGTTGATAATATTCCACGGGTGTGTGCTTGTGCAATCGACCGACGTCCAAAAATATATTTAATTGGATCGCGTATAGCTGGGGGTGAGAAGTGGTATTATCTTATGCTCATTAGCATTTTTATATATCCTTTCGGCGTCAACAATCGGTGCTTGATTTTATCGAAATTATTATTTAAAACTTCCTTTTCCTTACTAAAATTATATATAGTTTTGTTTAATATTTCTATATTTGACGTCATAATTTTTGTCTGCTCCTTTTCTGTCCGTAAGACTCGTTTATTACTTTCTTGTAACTTCGATATTTGTTTATTTATAATCTCCCCATCTTCCTCTGTTAATGTCCCATAAAGTTCTTTGTATTCTGTACCCATAAATTTGAATAGAGTCCTTTTTGATTTTTCCTATCTTCTGTCTGTCCTAACAATATTACCATGCCATTAAGCTTCCCACACTTTAGAGTGGTCATCCTTTTGGTTACATTATTGCACATAATCACTATTCTTTTAAAATAACTTTTTAGAAAATTTATTTTGTTATTGTATCTGTTTAAATTCACAAAAGTCATGATATCATCTAATTGGTGTTGGTTATTTTTAAATTTCCTTCACTTTCATAGTATAACACTGAAGCGTGTACATTTTGAGATAAGTTGAAGGCCCTTTTGTGGTTACAATGTTGAGGATTAAAATAGTTGACAGTAGAACCCTAAAAAATAAATAATAATTTCTATATTCCTAGTTGAAACTTCTATTATTTTATTCTGACTGTTATCCTATCCTCTCATTGTATTTATTTATACAAATTATAATTTCCCTTTATATATGTATTATGTATATATATATATATATATATATATATACTTAAGACATTTTACCTTAATCTTATTTATATTACTTATTATAACTTAACGCACTTAATTTTAATTTACTCATTTTATTATTATTATTCGTAATTTATAGTTATTATGTTTTATTTATTTACTATTTTTTTTTTTATCTATTCATCTATTCATTTTTTTTTTTTTTTTATGTTTTTCCCTTTCTTACATATATTATATAATCTAATAGGTTCTATATTATTTATTATTGTATTAAATTGTATTAAAAATACACAGTTATTATCACGTCCACTACAGGTTCGTGACAATGCGGTATTTTATGGTCTTCACTGCAAGTTAGGCCATGTGCCTCTAATAGATTTAACATTCTCCCTCTTTTCATCTGTTCTCCTATAAAGAAAGAGTGTATTACGTTACTATTTCCTATGTAGTCATGTCAACCAATTTTATGTTAAAATGATTATCATTCGTATATCTATATATCGTTATATTTAATATTATTCTTACGTTTATTTTTAACTTTTTTAGGATCGTGAATTCCATTGACCTGTTCCAAACAACTATCACAGAGCCCCGACTATTGATATGAAGATAATGATTAAAATAAATCGTTGACAGATATATGAGATAGACCCTGGAGATAGACCCTCTCCTCAGTGGCTCCAATAATGGTTGTAACAAATCTGGCTTGTTTCGGAATATCTTCTTCGCGTCCTTCACAACCTTCCACAGGAACGTTAATTTATCATCATTTTTTCGGAACATCCTTACTTTGTTGTCTGTGGTCAACACCAATGGTGAACCTTCTAATTTTTTTGGCTTATATTTATTAAGACTATTGCATATTTTTCCTGATACCAACAGTATTTCAGTCCGATTTATCATAGTGAACTCAAAATCCATTATGATAAACTTAATTTGAGAACTAGAACATTATTATTTGGTTAGTATATATTCATATTTATTATTATTTATTAAATCCTTAATTAACCACTATTTTTTAATTTTTTTTTTTTATATGCTTTACTTATATTTATGATTTTTACATCTAACATTATTTATTCATATATAGCGTTATTTACCTATTTATTATTAAATACCTAAACTCAATTGCTTTCTCTTCTCACTTTTTTTTTCATTTTCCATATCTTAAAAAAGATTTTATATGCTAGTTAAATATATATATATATATATATATTTTACTTAATTCGAATTTAATTCCTGGTATCCTTATAGGAATACCAATATAACTGCTACAAATATATATATATGTATCCATATGCTATTATTAAATATTTGGGCATTACTTATTTTATTCTATTTTTATTTTTTATTTTATATATCCCCTTTTTTTTATTCACTAAACCCGCATGCAACGATGTATCAAATATTCATACCATTTTATACTTTATGATTAGTACTCATTACTAAAGATTGATAGGTATTTTGGTGTTGAGTTACTTGTAGAATTATTTATAAATATAAATAAATACCCAGTTTCTACAAAAAGAATTTGTTTTTATTTAACAAATACGTATTTCGAAAACTACTGTAGTTGTTTAACACTGAAGATGAGAACATTGTTTTCGAAATACGTATTTGTTAAATAAAAACAAATTCTTTTTGTAGAAACTGGGTATTTATTTATATTTATTGATAGGTACCTGATACGCCCTCTATGTACTAAATCGAAACATCACCGTGATGCTTCGAATAGCTTCTACCGATAGAGAGCAGATTCAGACGTCTCAGTCGTCTCTCACTTGTGATCATTTCATGGCAAGTGTATGGTTTAAATATAACTGCCTTTTATATGTGTATCAGGGGGTGATGGTGGAAGCCGAACGTCCCTCGCACAGTCATATGACACCGCACGTAGATTTAAGTATAGTTATAAGAATAAAGACTTTTTAATAGTGAGATGAACTATAGCCCCTCACATCCTTCATGGTCTCAAGTTAATGTGATAATTAGATTATATAGGAACAAAAATGGACTTAATAGACTTTAAGACTAATCACGTTCGGTTCTGCATTATCCACCCCCACCAAAATATTTTTGGTCCCGGTTTAGTGTATAATAGTTTTGAGAGAATTTTTTCCCCCACACAAAACCGCAAATGATTGTTCTTGCAAATTAACTTATGAATATAATTATTAGCAAATATTTATAATTTTTATAAATAATAACTATTAAATATTACCTCTCCAGTTTTCACATTTAATGCGATTTCATACTTGTTAAAAGTGCCAATTTCATCTTTAAAAACCTCATTATATTTTTCTATTAGAGAATCTAAAATTATTCTTATTTTCTAAATTTAATAATAGAAAATATTCAATATTATGCGTATTATTTCGTATTATTAGTGGAGGAACGCTATTGGCGATTATATAAATGCACATTTTAATTTATTTTTCTATTCGTATTCAGAATTTGCAATAATTTTTTCAATCCGTTTTAGATTTTTGCGATGTAATTTAGAAAGAGAAATTTCATTTTTATTTTTAAATTTAATTAAAATATTGACTACAAAATATTTTCGAAATTACTCTACTGAGAACCTGTGTCAATTTCGAAATTAATTATTTCTTTATTTAAAATTATATTTACTGTAAATGGTACAATACTATTTTTTAAATTGTATTCGATTATCAAAAAAAAGTGTTAGAAAAATTATAGTTGTATTTTTAATATCCTTGTTTTACAAGAAACAGTCTACAAAAACATTTTGTGTTATTATTTTTCAGACCTTTCTTGCATACAGTGGACAAATTATCTTTGGAATTGTAATTGTTACAGTCATAACTTATAATCCTTGTAGGATTTGCAATTTTTTTGAGCATGAGATTTTCCATATATTTGATTAATTTTATTTTTAAAAATTGTACTAAAATATAGCATAAATGTGATTCAAGATACAAACACAAAATATGAAATTTTGATTTGTATTTTTTTAAATTTGTCTTAACGTTGGTGCATAAAAATGCATATACCATGCTATCTATTGATTTTTTTTATACTAAATTATTGTTACAGAGTTATTTCTATTCCATTTTGCCAAAATTAATTTTTATTATTATTAATTATATAATTTTATAAATAATTATTGTATATTCAATATTTATAACTCATATATAATATTGATAGACCATGTAAAAAAGTTATTATTATAATTTAAATATGTGTTGTTTGCAATACTTATGTTTATATATAAACTAAATTAAAAGTGTATATTATAAAGTACATTTTAATATTAAATGTTTTGATAGCATCAGAGATGTACTTAGAAGGAAGGTATGCACGGGCATACACCACATACCCACTTCCTAAACTTTAAGAAGTGCATATACGAAAGAAAAAAATGTAAGATCTTGGTTATGCTGTAGAAAATGTGCATATACTGAATTAAAAAAAATATTGTTAATTTTATTTCATAATAAGAAATTATTATAGGTTTTAAAAAAACAATCTTAGAATTACTAATAATAATTGACTACATACGAGTATCCCTAACTGAGATACTTAGTTTGTGCAAGTATGAATATTTTAGATTAGGTTAGAGTACCTATACTGATACTAACCAGTAGTGTATACCTATATGTGGCGTAGGAAAATGGATGCAAAGGGAGCCGTCTCCCCCCAGATATAAAAAAGTTATACTTTTGCCCCCTCGTATAAAATAAACAATCATCATAATGCACATGCATAATTAATTTGTGACACATAATAAATAATACTCAAAGGTTACTTGATACAGGTACACAGAATTTTGCTTTTAGTTATTCCTTTTTATTAATTATTAATTTTGTAAATATCTATCCTATCATAACATATATATTTCCTATATGAGCTTATAAAGAAAGAAAACTATGAAGTATTATATTTTTATGTTTAACTGGTTTCACACTTTCCTAGACATTTTATATAATTATTATACTTATATATTTAAACATATTAGCGAGAGTGTTTGTGTATTACATACTTAAATAATACTGAGTGTATTTATCATTTTACTTTTGTACCAGATATGATGGAAAACAGAAACCTCCCATTTACCAATATTGACACATTTAACCAAAAGCTATTGGTATTTGTAAGAGAAATGTGTTTCACTTATTTATGTGTCGGTAATTTGTATATGATTTGGAAAATTAATTTTTTTTTTTTTTGTATACCATACATCTTTTGGGTAGAAGGAGTTGAGTAGGATTTTTCAGTTAAAAATATTTCTAGTGGGAAATTTATTACTGTTAATATTTTGAAATGGTACATTTTTTTTTTCTTAGTAGTTCTCTAAACTTAAAGAAAAATAACTAAAATAATGGAAAATTTTAATTTTAATACTACATTGAGTTTTGCTCATAAACATATTATCGAAATATATTATTTATTATTTATCATTGATTTAAAATTCAATATGCTTGTATTCATCACTAGTCTCTTGTTCTTCGAGCAAAGTGCTTCCAGCCCCTACTAACCAGATTTTTCGTTGTGCATTTATAAATAAAGTCTTTTGTTTTTGGACAGTTTTCCATATAAAAATAAAAATGAGAATATCATTAAAAATCACTATAAGATAACATGAGAATATATCTATAATATAATATAGTATATATCTAACTTTCTACTACTCAAAATCCAAAATTTCACTCTCCTGTATAGTTAATATTGTAATTGTTTTATATAATGAACTCATTTAATTTTATGTACATTTTGAATACCTAATAAGATAGAACAATATTATTATCTTTCTCATTATTGATAGATAACTACCGTAGTAGAACTTCATATTATATTAAGAATATTTTAAACGTAGGTATTTAATCAAAATTTATCTTTAATAAAAAATATAGTAAATATTGTATACAAGTATTCATAACCCCTTAAATGAAATGTTTAAGGAAGAGGTATTGGGAAAAGTTCTCCTTATATATTTATATATAAGTTTTCGTGCATATCCATAAATTATTTTAGTACTACACACTGGATATCATGTGTTTTATTGAAATTATTTCTTACCAACCATGTAGGTACTTTTTTACCAGTTAGCCCAACTTATAATTTACAAAATAAATCAAATATAAAGTTGAAAATAATTTTAACATTAATTGTTTTATTATATAGGTAGTTAATAATTATTAATTATATGCATTAAATAAATGGATGTAAAATAATATTATAGATTAAATAAAACAAATTCAAATGTTGATTTATTTACATTTTTGTATAAACTATCATTGAACAATAAAAATATTAATACAGTATAATAATAATAATAATAATAATAATAATAATAAAATAAACATTATAAATACTTATTTATGTAAGTATTTATTAAATACTTTTGAAAACAACTAAAAAATCTACATAATATATACATCACTTATAAATAACCAAAAAACTCAGAAATCTATTAATTATATAGAATATATTGTACAATAATGATTGTAGTATCATCATGGTTATAGCAATTTTGGGCCAAACTGTCATTCCATAGCCATAATAAGGAGGCACTCAAGTATTACATAAGCATCTAGGATGATGTGGGGGTCTGTCGCGTGCTTATATTTGTTTATCAGGGAGATGAGGGGAGGGGTATAGAACTATGCTGATGTCAGCAGTAATTAAAAAAAAAAAATCAAAATATGTAAAATAAAATTAAAAATATGTAACAAAATTTTTCATTTATTTTTAATTAATTCAAATAAATTTCGAAAAACGTTTATTTTTTTTTTTTAATAAAAGGGGGGGGGGTTGTCGAACAAACGCTGACTTAATAAAGTAAGGCGTTAGGTCTAAATAGGCCAAAAATGTGCTGATATAATACTTGAACACGCCCTGATGTGACAACACTTGTCTCACACTCAATTGACTGTAAAACCAATTGCCAATGATTTTTATACTATAAGTAGGTATATTATATGATAACAGATAAATATCTTAGGCTTTCGCTCAGCTGTCTGCAGATTGAAATACAGCTTCAGTGTATGATAGTGGCTACCCTTTTGGAGAATCGATGACACTTTTTCGGGTGTTCATACTTTTTTTGGTATACACATTGCATATTATTCTTTGTACAAAATATATAATAATACAAAAAAGTGTAAAAGATTGTTTCATTGGACTTGAATTCTTAGTTTTCTTATTTTTTTAGCTTTTTTTTTCCATTATATGAGCAAGTAAAATATTTATATTTGTAATATTATGTGACCAATTATTGTTAAATGAATTAGTAGTTTTTTCATTTTCTGCAGATATGGATATTCCTGTATCAGTTTTAAGATCTTCATATAATTTTGGAATAGGTTTTTTATTTTCTCTTGTCCTTCCTAAGAAAAAATAATTAAAATAATTAAATTTAATAAAAAATATAATGTAATATTGTTAGAATTGTGAAGGAACCTCATTAAACAGCTTTCATTAAATACCTATCTCAAAATATTATAACTGATTAAACCAATATTAATGATTGAATCTGAGTACAATAATTTAGACAATAATGCATAGGTACCTACCACAGATTATATGAATTATATAATTATTATAATTCATATAATAAAATATAATTAAATAATATAATTCATATAATTTGTGTACCTACTTAAATATTTTTTGTGAAATATTAAACTCTTAAATAAACAGATGTTGTCATGTCACCAAAATTTTGTTGTTGTTTAAATAAATAATAATTGTTAATCTCTTTGAAATATATTGTATTTTAAATGTTGTAAACACTGTATAATTTTTATATAAAACATTTATGGACAACATAGATAAATAATATAGTAATAAATAATTGAAGTATACCTAAAGTATTTGGTATTTAATAAATATAAATAATAATGTGAAATGTCATTGAAAAGTTTATAATTTAAGTTATAAATATAATTGATAAGTTAAAAATTACTGATTAACTATAAAGGTAACATTTTTCTTATTCCTAATTTTACTTTATATGAACAAAAATGAACTATATTCTGTCTCAGTTAAACACAACATCCCGAAAAATTATTTAAAAACACATCTATTATTCAAAATACACTGTATTCAGCTATTTAGATTCTTTAATTTAATATACATTATGTATATATTACATAGATATTGTTTGAGATAAATACCTATCGTTTCACTGGAATCGGATTCTTTGTGTTTTCAATTTCAGCTTTTCTATATCCATCATCTGAGCAAGCAATATATTGACATCCAAATAAGCATCGTGAAATAAATGTTCAGAAAATGAATTTGTAGATGCTTCAATTTTTTTAGATGTCAGTTTTGAGATATCCACATAATTTTTTAATATCCACTTCGGTTGCACTTGTTCTCCCTAACACATGTAAATTTAAATTAATAAAATCATAAATATATATTTTTCTCACAAAAAAAAACAAATTGGATTCCATAATATAATCATTATAATAATTATAAATCAGTGGTTCTACCCGGTGGTCCATGGATCCTTTGCAAATAGTCTGCTATTCCTTAAGGTTTCTTATGTTTTTAAAAAATATTTTAAATTTAGATTGGTTTATAATGATATTTTTTTAATTGGGCAGAAGGAGTAAAGGAAGAGTTTTCTGCTATAAAGGTTTTTGATAGGAAATTTGTTCTAGTTGGTACTTTATTAATTAAATTTTTTAATTTTCTAAGTAGTTTTCAAAAGGTTTTTTAAAAACTACTTTTTATAACAGAAATATTAGAAAAGTTGTTATAAATTAGTAAATAACAAATAAACTAGTCATAGTTACCAACTTCATAGATGGTACATAATATTTATAACCAGAAAAAAACTAAAAGATTATAAATTGGAAAATTAAAATGTCAGAAACTTGGAATTTGCACCAAATATTTACTATAGCACTATGTATATTGACATCGTAAAATTCACATCAAGCTCCAAACTGCAATCAGAATCGTTTTATTGAAAGAAATAATTTACCATTGTTTTTAAATGAAATATATTTACCATAAGTACCCTATTTAACGAGCGAAGTATTTCCACCCTTATTTTAATTCTATTCATATGATTTTATTTTACACAATATTTATTAAACTAAAATATATATAAAATATATAAGTCAATAAATAAATACATATCTCAAAATATATTACAAATGTTATTGCTTATTTTCGTCTAGGGAGATAATATTGTTTCATAGATGATGAGAGGGGTGGTGAAGAATGAAAATGATAATTTGCTAAATACCAACATTTTTCTTTAGTGAACTATAGTAAAGACCTGCAAAAACCGAGATTATACATTTTAAAACCAATACGGGTCAGACTCAGCCCCTCTTATAAATTGTATGTACATAACGAGCTAGGATTTTTAAGTTTAAATACATTACATACCAGAAATATTTATAACTAACAGAAGTAATTTGTTTACTTATAAATTATTAGTATTTTTTGTAAAATATATTAATATTGAGCAGGACTGTGTCTTATATTTAAAATAAAGTCCTGGTCAAATTAAATCTAGAAAAATACTTTAGTTAAAAGACCAAATCATAAACCAATTTGGCCAGAGAAAAAAGGCACATGAACTATGTAAATATTACAGACATTCTGGTGTATAGTATCTAAAAGGTTAGAAACACTGTTGTAAATTAATTATATAAAAGAATATATTTAAAATATAATTTATTAGACCAATTTTTATAGTTAAAACTAAATAAAATGACAAGTATTTTACGAGTACTTGTACAACAATAATAAATATAATTTAAGTATATAGGTAGTTAAATAGAAATAATTTAAAAAAAAGGAAATTATCACTTACTTTTTCATTATTTATGGCTTGAGATAATTATTTATTTATTTTATTTTATTACAAAACGGGCCATGGCCCAAGGTACAGAAAAATATATACATAATAATAATAATAGGAAAATACTTATAAATTACATTAACATAAGGACAATGTTACAATTTTACAATTTAT
>JAIPRL010006949.1:0-25298 GCA_025469235.1 Pemphigus obesinymphae
TTTGTCACCTAAATGATTTTGCCCCTAATAAGATGGTAAAATATACAAAGATTATCTAAATTATTGGGTTTCAATATTTTTAGACACCCCCCCCCCCCCAGAAAAAAGTTGAAAATACGCCACTAAAATATTAATAATGAATAATAAAATAAGATCATTCGTAGAAAAAAATGTAACCTATTAATGTGTAGTACGAAAATTAGAATATTTTAGGGACTGGTAGGTACTACCTATACATATATCTATAATAAAAAATAGTTAAAAAATATTAAAATGTAATATTAACTTTACTCAGTTAATCAAAAAGTTAATTTGTTTTTATCCATAGTTTGTAGGTACTTTCAATGTTGAACAGATTGTATTTTTTTTTTTTATTTCATTATTTCTTATTGTAAATAAGAAAAAAAGTAATTATAGAGAAAAATAAATAAATACATCTTACCTATAATACCTATTACAATATTACTTACCTAAACCAATAAGTTATAAGTATAAATAATAATAATACAATAATAACTCAGTATAGATAATATACTTTTTTTATCATTTATTCATTAATGGGAAAATTGTATTAGTAATAAAACTCTGATTCTAAGTTAAATGATTTTTTTTTTATACTTAACTTTGAATGAACAAAAATTAACTTGTTTACTTGTAATTTTTTTGACTTAATAATTTTATAAGTTTACACTTTTACAGTAAGTACACAGTACTAAATAGTAGTTAAATATAATGTATAGTAATAATAGTGGTTGGTATGACAATGGGGTTCAATGTCCATGTGACTTGTCAATATTTTAAAATTTAAACGCATCAAATATGTCTGAAAAATATAATGATTTGCAAGCACGTATAAAAAAATATTCTTAAACTGTTATTTTCGTTCTATATGCTGCACATTCTCTTAATTTGCTGGATTAAAATGCAGCAGAAAGTACAAAAGAAGGAGTTACATTTTTTTATGCGTGTCAAATGGTTTATACTGATTTAATTAAAAAATAAATTGGAAAAATTGGAATTTGTTTTTTTATTAAAAATGTGGTTGCCAATTTTAAATAGATTTAAAGCTATGAGCAAATCTTTACAATCTATTTACTGATTTATATGTTGTATTTCATTAAATGATTCATTAGAAGAATATGTATTATACCTTCGTGATCAATTTCATATTTTTTTTTAAGGGTTCGCAAGAACTTTGTGGAAAAACTGAATTTTCTTAAGAAAAATCTCGATGAAAAAAAACAAGATTTGTTAACGATTCAAATTTTGAAGATACTATTTATAATGGAGAAAACAAAATGAAGAATGATATTTTTTACGTTATAATTGATACATTGCATTCAAATTTATGCGATTTAAAGGAAGCTTATTTTGATAGTAACAACAATTTTGGTTTTCTAATCGGCTTGAAGAATTTAGAGCAATGCATATTATTAATAATAGCTGATACAGCTAAAATTTAAGTTTATAATTTATTAAAGAAATTGTACAATTAAAAGAAATGTATTAAAACATTTCCCATTTCCCAATGACGACTTTTCTATGAGTGGACGACTATTAAAAAAAATTATCCAATTCCTTTAGAATCAACGTTTCCCTAATGTACTTGTAATTTTATGAATATATGCTTATATGTTATGAACCAATGCAAGTAGTGAAAGATCTTTCTTAGTGTTTCGGTGACTTAAGAATTACTTAAAATCTACCTTAACAGAAGATAAGGTATTGTCACTATCTTTATTATGTATTGGATCTGACGTACTGAGACAGATTGATTGGTCAGAATTAATTTTTTTATAATTTAAAATGAAAATAAAAACATTTTTAAACATTTTTAATATTATATAATCATCATAAATAAATACTAGAGGTACACCTAAATTTAAGTGAGCTCTATCAAATTATAGAACTAATTATGTTAACATTTTATATTATTATTTCTTAGTAACTGTCTAATATATGAAAGTATTTACAACACATTTTAATTAAAAATATAGATACACAATATGTGTATTGTGGTGTTTGCGATACTTTTTTTTATAAAAATAACGCGTTATTGTATGCGGTCCACGACAAACGTTTGTTTTTACATGTGTTCAGTGGCACAATTAGCTCTAAAATCTTGGTGGAACTTTGCCCATAATACTTTCTAAAAAACGTAAATAAGCAAAAATAAGGTCAATATCAATATTACTTTTGGGAGGGTTATAGATAATTTTAGAGGGGCTAAGCCCCCGAAGTCACCCTCTAGTTGCACTTATGCATGTTTCGTAAACCACAAGGTCGTGTTGTGTTTTTTTTTATAATGAATAAAATAAAAAGTTTAATAAATTAATTTACATTTTCTTAATTAAATATATTACTACAATGTTCTTACATTGAAGTGCCTACCTATATTTTGTAAAATATACTTTTTAATAATATCTAGAATACCTACGTAATAAAATAGTGGGATAAAAAGTATTTGAAATACTCAAATACCCAATTATATGTAGCATTGAAAATACTAATGAAGTAGGTAGGTAAAAATATTAGAGTGCCTACCTACTTTTCAAGTACAAAAGAAGAATTATTTTTGGATAGTCATTTATAAGATGAATATTGAACACAGAATAGATATTGACGAATTAATACTGTATAAGTACAATAGGAATACATAGTGTTATTACTGTTTATAAACAAATCTCACTACACACTAATAAAATGAATTTTCAACATCTGATAAAAAAAATATAAGGTTTATAAATCTAAACCTTTACAATAGGAACCAAAGGTATTTTAATATATATATATATATGTGATAAAATACTTTTTAATACCGTTCAAAGGGGTATTTAAAAGTGTAGCTATTAAAAATGGGAATTCTTTTGGGAAAATTAGAAGAGGGGCACCAAAATTCATTAAAAATTTGCAAATAACATAGTACAGTTAACATTAGTAAACTGTAAAAGTATAAGCTATAAATATCTTATAAACTCTATGTATATCCAATATTATAACGTACGAGTATATGCAATATAAATTATACGCTTTTATAGATAGAATAATAGTATAAAAAAGAAGTTTATGGATATATAGAACTTTTTGACAGAAAATTGTATCTAGTTTGTTTTATAAAAAGGTATTTTTGATTTTCCCAATAGTTTTCCTATTCTTAAAGGAAAACTACCTAAAATAATATGACATAATTACTCAAAATATAATTTGATCTTATTTTTTTTTAAATTTTTTTTTGTTATATATCTTTTTTATTATTTCGATGCAAAATTCACTTATTGTATACATTCAAAATATATTATCTAATACCATCTAACATTCTAACCAATTATAATATTACAAAAAAGAAAACTAAAATTTTTCTTATTTAACGATAGCTTTTTTGATACATTGAACCTTTTATAAAAAGTACTAAAATAAAAATATTGACGTTCCTAATATTTTGTGGAAATACATATTAGAGTTCTTCAGATCTTCTCCTGCTATGTAGCACCTTTATTACTTTAATATATTCCATCAATTTTGCTCTCCATTGGATGATGCATTTAGCACTTAATATTTAGCATATAGGCCTATATATTTTTCTCTTTTAGGGAAAATAGTTCGATAAATTTTTGGATTATATTCCTACTTTGTCAACCTATACAACGGAAATACTTTAGAGGTTAACGATTATCCTCGAAAAAGCAAATGCCAGTTTTCGCTACGGGCGGAATATTTTTAAAATTATATAATTAACAGTATTATTTTTTTTAAAACTTGGTTCTCTATAAAATAAATAATCCGTGGTTTACGAAAATTGCACTTGTAATTCCACTTATGAAATGTTGTACTAAAAAAAAACAACAATTACCAGGTGACACACTCCAAAGGTGTTTCAATTACAAGAAGTCTAATATAATTCTCATTGAAAAGGAGTTGCACCCAGTAGGTGTTGCAATCACGCTAGTATGTAAAAGAAAATGTTGGCTGATAAATTATATTGATAAAATAAAAAAAATAACCAGACTGGCTGACTGGAATTGTAGGTATGCTCGTTAATCGAAAACTATATAAACAAACAATATTTTTTTAAATATAATTTTCGTTAAACATTTTTTGATATCATTCTCAGTCTATTTTCTATATATTTTAAATGTTTTTTTATCGGAATGTTTCTATAAATCGATTAACATTTTGTAATTATAATTGTTGTTTAAATAGTTTTTTGCTAAATATAACAATTTTATTTAACATTAATTATTCAAAAAAAAATCGAGTATAAACGGGGCCGTTGATGAATCTGTACTTTATGAATGCAGAATAATATCAGACAGTGGACTGGAGAGACATCGATTGAATTTATTCTGAAAAGCTCAGGACATAGAAATATGGAGTACAACGACAGCCAATGTCCATTGGTATGAGAAAAAGTACAACAAAAAGCTGGTAAGATTCGTCGAACCATTTTTCACGGTTATCTTACCTATGCCATATTATTATTACTTATATATTATAGATATTTTAGTTAGACTATCTATATAATATGTTAAATTGAATAAGTTTAATTCGTAATTTTTAGTACGTAGGAAACTATGAATATAATATATTTATAGTTTCCTGCAAATAATAATATTATTATTAGTTTATAATATTTTGCTAGTCTAAATTAAGCTATGCGTCAGATGAAAACAAACACGAGTAATATTAGTGTTTATAAATGTATTTATACATTTAGTATTTATAGAGAAATTTAGACCAAAGTTTAAACGTCTTTATTAATTTATAATCAATTATTCATATATTACAATATATAATAATACACATTAGGTATAATATTATTACATCTAAACTCGTCTACTTGGATTTATCACCTAAAGTAGTATGAAGTAAATTATAATACTCGTTTATTATTATAATATAATGACCATACTATTGAAATAATAAAATAAATGCAATAAATAAAAATACATGTAGGTACCTATATTTTTGTTATGGTTTTAAAATTATAGATATTTATTTTTGTTTTGTGTTTTTTGAAGCTTAATCGCATAGTACGTTTCTAAAGCAATTATTTCATATTGTCGACGAGAATTATTATTATACTATATTATTATAGTTACAAATTGTTATTTTTTTAAAACGGAACCTGTCAATTATAAATGGAAAAAGCTATAAAGACAGTTTTATCAAAATTCAATGTTATCTTTTTATAATTTGATTTTTAAGCAACTAATTTTAGACTAAAAGAAAATTAGTTTCTGTGTCACAATATCCCACGATGTGTTGGAAAAAAAAAATAAATATTATATCTGGATCGATAAATTTCCAAATTGCACGTGTCAATTATATAGAATAATTTATCATATTTATTTTATGCGATATTTATATTGTTTTAATTGTAAACATTTTTCTATTATTTTGACTTCGATTTTATATCTAGGTAGGTAAATTGAAAAATATATATTTCAAAGTAATATTAGTTGAACTTCAGTATTTTATAAGAGTATTTATATAAGACGATATCGATAAAAAAGTTGTAAAATTATCATTAATATAAAATATCAATTTGAAAGATACATGTTTCAGTGTTATTTAACATTACATCGTCATTACTTTTTATAAATATACGATATTATATGATCATCACAATAGTGCAAATTATTAAATATGGTAAAATCTAATTGCTATAAATAATATTATATATTATATATTACTAATAATATTTATGTTCACATCTCCCACTGACAAGTTATAATGTAGGTCAAATGATTTATTTTTATCAAAATTTCATTACTATTTAGTGAGCATAGTGTCTTTACAATTAATAATACATTAAATGTAACACTTCATATTTTAATAAAATTAGTATCTTCAAAACTATATACACAAAATGCAACCACGAAATTGACATTTTGATTTCTTTTAGTTTTGTATAAAAAAAATTTGAAATTCTACATTAAATTATTTTATGTAGGTATTACAATTATTATAACCGGATTTATAATCTTAAATTATAAATAAATTAGATGATAATAATAAATTACATTAGATTATTCACCAAGTACTTGTATGTTCAATGTAAATTATATTCATAATATATTCATTATATACATCAACGATCATTCAAAACAAAAGATGCGAGAAATAATCTGATTAGTAAATTCACAGAAATATCGTGGGGTGCAGACCCCTGAGTACAGTAAGAACCTCTGTATTAGCGTTATGCTAAATACGCAAACTGAAATATGACGCTGAATCATGTACATTAATCTCAGGTTACCTAAAATCAACACTGATAAATGAAGTACAAGTTTTCTATTAGCCCGACCATCTCAACAATACGTCACCTCAAGAAATCAAGTGACCTTAATGGAAAGAACATATTATCTTGGTATGGTTTACAACCTAGAAACGATTTTTCTCCGCTTAGACCATCTCAAAAGTATAATAATAAATAAATCAATGATTGAGTTCGAGTTCTCATCGCAGAAATATAAGAATAAAACTACCTAATTTTAGTTAGAGAAAGTGGAGAGCTGCACTTGACCGACTAAAGACAAAGATGAAATATACTAAGGCAGAAAGAATACAAACTGCGAGTGTGAGTGAACTTCAAACTATGAAACTATGAAAAATTTTACAAATGACTGTTGGCGGTAACAGCGGAATTCTGGATACAACAAAATATTAGATTATTATATTAGTAGTATTACAGTATTATTAGTAATACGAGTTAAGAGTGAGTTAGGGATCTAGCGTCAATTTCACAATATGATAATTTTGAAAACACTAATTTTTTTAAATGTAGACATTGCAATCATTATACTATATATTATATATATTATATATATCATATATATTATATCATATATTCAACAATGTACGTAAAATGTTAGTAAAAGTTTCGGTCAATATAAAACGGAGAGAAAAATTGGGTTAATTTTTTCAGATATCTGATTCTGGTTTTAAGATTTACCTTAAAAAAAAAAGAAATTTCGATAGGTTCCTACGTTTAATAATGCTTTATTCAATTCACAAACACAATTAAGTGTTCAAATACCAAATATAAAAAGAGTATTATTTTTTCTCCTAGTCGTCCATCTTCAATCATTCGATTCATTAGTTGCAGTTCTCCATACTTTAGTCTTTAGATATCAATACCATTTCCTACTTGTACATGCTTCATAATTTATTATATACTCCATTTGTTTGCATCATTATTCCAATGTCATCTTCTGTATCACCTTTAATAGTTATAGTTTTAGTAGGCTTTCATTAATAATATATACCCATTGCCCAATCATCTGATACCTGATAATCCACTGATCTTTTCTAATGCTCTCAATCCTTTGTACGTATTTTTTATCATTTTTCAATAACGACACATTTCAAAAGCTTCTAATTTCCTTCACTCTATTGCATTGTACATATATTGTCTAGGTCTCAGAACAACTATATACGAACAGCCTTCACACACATATCCCTTCAAGAATTTTTGTCTTTAATTTAGTGCCATGCTGTAGATAGATAGTATATGGTTTTTATCTTAAAAAACTTTTTCACCTATATTATTCTCTTCTACATCTGTTTCACTGTGACTACTCTGACCATCTTCTGTTATTTTTCTTTTTTCTGTGCGTTCATTATCAATTCATACTCCGAGGTGAACTGGATCTGTTTTACTACATAGTACCTACACACCATGATTTTTATTTTTTCGTTTATCTGCATTTCATATTTTGATCACAATATTTATTTTAATTTATGTAATATGTATATTCTGTACATTTTTTTATTTGTCTGTACAGAATACTCAAAAAGGCATTCCCCCCCCCCTGTTTTACTCGTATTAACACTATTTAATTTATATTTAATAAATATATATATTTTCTATCGTTGTATTTTATTCCTATGAGTATTACCTATTTCACCTAGAGTCAGTTCATTCCATAGTACATTATCGAAAGCTTTCCTACATTATCAAATTATATATAAGTGTCTTCATTCCTTTTTATATGTTTTTATATTATTGTATAGGTTATTAACCTTAGCGTTAGGATTGCTTCTTTAGTTTTCTTAAATCAAATTTAACCACATTCTAGGTTTCAATATATATTACCTTGTCTACCCGATTCCTGGTTATAATTTCCAATTCACGAAAAGAAAAATTTAGAGTTCTATATTCTTCATATTTCATTCTCCCCTTATTTTTTAGTGTCGATACTACATTCTATACAATGAATAACTTTTTGAAAGTCACTAATAGTTTTTTTTAACTGTTTAATTACTTTATCAAATCCTTCTTATCATATTCTTCTAAAAACGGCGATGAACTTAGGGATAAAAAACGTGTTTACTTTTATTATAATTAATATGATTATATACTATTATCATTAGGTTTTTTTATAATTAGTATTATTAAGTATCTAGTAGGTATCATATATTATAATGATTAAATTGTATTATTGATATTATTTTCTATTATCAACCCCAAGTTAGTTTGTTGTTTTTTTTTTATCTATTATCTTATTTATCATTCTAATTATTATAATTAGTTATTGTAGTATTATTATTTACTATTCTTATTTATTATTATTTACTAGTCTTCACTATTATAAAATGCTTCCAAGTATTTTTCCATTATTTCACCATATACTTTTTTTTCGTAGATAATATTTAAAATTTTTCTATTTCTTGGCTTATATTGTCCAAATAATTCTTCAATTATTATTTATATATATTTTATTATGCTTCATATTTACATCCTACTTTTATTGTCTATTGCCCCATATCTGTTTGTAAGGCGGTTTTTCCAAGTTATAGCTGATAGCACCATGGGATTTGCTTATCGCAAAAGGCTGTCATAAATAAGGTATTATTCCATGACTTCGTTAGCTTTTTTATTTATTTACTTTATTAATGTATCTTATACTTTTTTTTTTCTTCTATGGTATTCGCATTCATATACATGTTCATATAAGCACTCTTCTATTATTTCCTATAGTTATTTATTCTGTCGCAACATTTATAGTTTTATTTTTCAAGTTCAATCTAGTATGTTAATATTAATATTTTTTTTAACTATACTTATATTGTTTTAATATACTTTATTCTTTTATTTTTTTAGTATTTTTTCTTTCTTTATTTCTTTTCTTTATCTTTTCTTTTCTTCTCTATATTCAACATGACCTTTAAATTTATTTTTGACTATTTTATAATTATCTAATATATATCAATATTACTTAAATGTCTTTCGTGTGTATATCTTTTTTACATTAAAGTTGAAAAAAGTGTTTGTTATCACTAGATCATATTTTAAACACTATTATATATTAATTAATAAAACAAAATTCTAAAATATTAATAAATACCTATAATATTATTTCTAGCTTATGCTCCTGTATTATCTACTTCTGTATCTCATACAATTATTGAATTTCAATTTTCCATTATTATTATATTCTCTTCTCCATTAATTATCTTGGTTATTTTTAATATCTCTTCATACATTATTCCTAATTTTATTAATATTTGATGTTTGTCTGTAAACTAGGATTATTATTGTATCATTAGGATTAATTTAAATTTTGACTAATATGATATCTTCATTATATACTCGTATATAATACTTCAGCAGTCTTCCAATATTTGACTTTTTACTTTATGACTTGCCCATTATATTGTAATATTGTTATATGTATTGAACTATAAATTATAATTACGTTTCAATTATATGGAATAATTTATCATAATGCAATATTTATCTGTTTGGAATTGTAAACATTTTCACATTTTTGTCTTTAGTTTTATACATAAGTAAATTAATATTATATATTTTATATATTTACAAATCCATATTATTGCTAATAACCTAAGAATATTGATTTTTATCTTTGCCATTTCTATATATAAGTTTTTAAACTTTTCACAGTAAAGATCGGACATTCCCAGTTTCAATTAATTTATACTACTACTAATGATTATATTATACTATTATTTATTATTACCATTAAGTTTATTATTATATATTAATATTTATTATATCAAAGTTATTATTATGATTAAGCTTACTACCATTAAGTTGTATTATATTTAATTATACATTTATTTAGTTTTATTATTATATAAGTTGCATAACTATTAAGTTATTATTATAAGTTTTAACTAACTTTAAGTTTTATTAGCATTAATAAGTATCACTATTATTAAGTTTTGTTATATAGATTTACTATCACTAAGATTTATTATTATTTTTATTTTAATCAAGTTATATTAACTTTTTTTTTATTTTGATTAAATTGCATTATCATTAAGTTTTACTATGATTAAGCTTTAAATAAGTTGTATTATATTTAAATATACATTTATTTAGTTTTATTATTATATAACTATTAAGTTATTATTATAAGTTTTAACTAACGTTAAGTTTTATTAGCATTAAGAAGTATTACTATTATTAAGTTTTATTATATACATTTACTATCGCTGGGTTTTATTATTATTTTTATTTTGAATAAGTTTCATTATTTTTTTTTTATTTTGATTAAACTGCATTACCATTAAATTTTACTATGATTAATTTTTATTATATCTAAATTATTATTATTATTAAATTTACTACCGTTAAGTTGTATTATATTTAAGTATACATTTATTTAGTTTAATTAATATATAAGTTTCTTTACGATCAAGTTTTATTAAATTAAGTTAGTTAAATCTTATTAGCATTACGAAGTATTCATATTATTAAGTATTGTTATATACATTTACTATCGCTGGGTTTCATTATTATTTTTATTTTGAATAAGTTTTAATTATCGTTAAGTTTTATTAGAATTAAGAAATTTTTCACTAAGTTTTATTTTGTGCATTTTATTAGTCATTATTTCAAGTTTATCATCTTTTTTTATTTTAATAAATTTCTTTATCATTATTTTTTACTATGATTTAGTTTTATTATCATTAAGTGATTATTATAAATTTTAATATCGTTAAGTTTTATTAGCATTTAGAATTATTACTATTATTAAGTTTTGTTATATAAATTTACTCTCTCTAGGTTTTACTATTTTTTATTTTATTTTGCATTGGTCTTATTATCTTTTATTTTTATTTTGATTAAATTGCATTACCATTTAATCTTACTATCTTTAAGTTTTATAATATCTAAGTTATAATAATTATTAGGTGTACTACCTATAAGTTATATTATTATAAGTTTTATTATATTTAAGTATACATTTATTTAGCTTTATTATTATATAAGTTTGATAACCATTAAGTTTTTCTATGATTATGTTTTATTAAATGAAGTAATTATTATAAGATCTAATTAACGTTCATTTTAATTAATTATCGTTAGGTTTTATTATTTTTTTTATTTTAAATAAGTATTATCATCTTTTTTTTTATTTTCATTAAATTGCATTACCATTAAGTTTTACTATGATTAAATTTTATTACTATTAAGTTTTACTATGAATAAGTTTTATTACCATTAAGTTTTACTATGATTAAGTTTTATTACCATTAAGTTTTACTATGAATAAGTTTTATTACCATTAAGTTTTACTATGATTAAGTTTTATTATTTTTAAGTATATATTTATTCAGTTTTATTATTATATAAGTTAATTATTAAGTTGTATTATAATAAGTTTTATTATCATTAAATTTTTTTATGATTAAGTTTTATTACAGATAAATTATTATAAGTTATATTATCATTAACTTTTACTATTATTAAGTCTTAACTTCTAATATTAACATGAATAAGTATTATTATTATTATTATTTCCAAAGTATTATTATTTTTTAAACCAGTTTTTACTCCCAGTTATAAAATATACTGAGTATTGAATTGTATCTAGATAATAATTTTTACTTATTAGGTATTATTATTTTTTTTAATTATCATTTTAACAGTTCATGACACGTACAGAGTTAGCCTATAAATTTATTTTAAAGAATATATTTATGTTTTTAACTTTATTTTATTTTATTTTTTAATATTTTACTAGCAAAAAGCCCAGATTTATAGTACAGTACTTAATATATACATCATACAATATAAATATATCTTATAAAATTAAACATTGAAAAATTTGAATTTTTAAAAACATAATAGAAGAAAACAAAAACGAAAAGATTTAAATGTGGCTAAAATTTAAGTTACAATTTTTATATCTTTCTTTTAATAAATAATTAACGCTTTACTAAGTGGATTAGGCCTTAACGGGGATACCACTATAAAAAAAACGCGCCACGTGTAATACCTCATGTTTTTAATATGCTAAGGTGGTGAGGAAATTTACACATATACGTAAATCATAATATATATTTTAATTTAATTTAGTTCTCTAATAGAATAAATTATTAAATATAAAAATTGGGAGTTAACTGTGTTGTCATGTGGGGGCCCTCGGTTCGAATCCCATTGCTATTAAATTCAATATATCCGTTATCATTATCCTACCCAACGTTTGAAATGTTTCCCAGATATTTTGTTATCAAGTTAGAAAAAAATGTATGAACTTTTTTTTTGCTTATTTAAGTTTTTAAAGAAGAGGCAAATTATATTTACTCCTCATTCCATACATATATTTGTGCCCCTGATTAGCCTCCCTGCTCCCAAGATTAAGCGGCATTACAATTTTTACTTTAGGGTGGAAATTATCTAGAGACACACCTGGGTAAATTTAGTTTGGTTAAAAGTTAACAAGAAATTAATTTTAAACTTATTAGCAAGTTGAGCCCATTACTATCTTTGATCATTTATTTATCTAATGTAAGATTAAATATCAGTACAATATACTATATATATGTAGATTATCTGATTATACTTTATTCTTAAACGTGAATATTACGGTTGGTATTAGAAGAGGCGACAAAATTTGTTTATGAACAAAAACATATAAATAGGCCATTTTATATTAAAATGGTTCAAATTCTACATAAATATCAATAAATAATACCGTAAAAATAAACGAGCAAAAGAAATAGGTAATTCAATAACAAAAAGTAGGGACGCTAAATTCCTAAATATATAGCCTATTCAAACCAATATTAAATTACATTTACAATTATTTAAACATTTCTCAAATATATAATTTAAATTTTTCTAAAAATTGAGTTTTTACTTCACACCATCCAATTTTAAAGAATTCTGTATTATATTATAGGCAATTTTTAAGAAAATTTAAGAAAAATTAAAATTAACAATTAGAAATGTTAAAATACATATAAAAGTAATCAAAAAGTAGTATACATGTAGTACTTATCATTTTTGATTGTTGTTTAATCACGACATTTGTTTAAAAACATGTTTACGGTAAACCGAACAAAAAACCATTTTTAAATAGTTTTAGGGTTAAAATAATTAGTATATAATATTTAATGGACAACAATTGTGATAGATACCTACGATTTTTTAAGTTTATTTATTTTTATTATTTTATTATTTTATAGCACAATATCAAATGTACAATAATCCTTATATTTTAGTTTATTACTGTATATTTTTCACTAATTGATATTTTCTAAAACGCCGATGAGATCTTTTTCCAAATTTGGTTTTCTGTAAATTTGAATATAGGTATTTTAACTTTAAAATCACTTATTCGTTTATGTTTATTAGTTATGTACCAATGTACTGAAAATCTAGAGAATATTCTTGAATAATATTTAACTCCACTTGAATTTTTTATTTAAACTTAATTCCGCGAGTTAAAAAATTTTTTCATTTGTTTCACTTGTCTTGCAACCTTGAATCACTGGACGGTTATAAAATATTGAATAACAATGAATTAATTAACACCCGACAACTCTGATAATAAATTAGTCTATATTATAGATAATGAATTGTGTTTGGTGGTTGGTGAATAGAAAGAAAAAAACAATTTTACATTACTTGTAAATAAAATACTTAAATACTGTTATATATAATATATGAAATATTCGCTGTACACAATATAATATATACTATAATATTACGAATTGAATACTATATGTATATATATACACATATTGTATATATTATTTCAGTTGGTACCTACCTAATTATCAGGAGCGTACTGAGGAAGTTTTTATTGGAGGGGCAGGGAGGGTCAAAGTTGGTAGTTTGGCCAACTCTAAAAATTGATCTAGGACAATATGTTTTCATTATTTCGTCGAAGTTATTTCATTCTTGAAAAATATTCATTTTATCAGTAAATAACAAAATATACAAGTACATTGGGCTGTGCATTTGCATGTTTTTTTTCGATACTTCCTACTTCGTAGGTAGAAATGAGTTCGGTAAAAATCTTTCATATTGCTATAAATACAAATACGAAAATTAATATTGCATATTTTTTTTCATATAATGGGTGTTTTAAGCATAAAATTTTTGATTTTCTTTAAATCTTTTTCGGACAATTGTTGTTGTAAACTTCAAGAAGTAAATTTTGTAAAATTTATTTTATATTATTATAAATGCATAGGTATATACGGAAATGTATCTAGCATATTTTTGAATATAATGTGTGTTTGACATAAGTGCATATTTTCTTCAAATCTCTCCACTAAAATGTTTTTTTCTCGTTGTTTTAGAAATGTATAAGTTTTTGGACAATTTGGCAGTTGCGTCGAATTTTTTTCTAATGAATTTTATACTAGTAACCTGTCTAGTAATACCTAACCTAGTATATATCTACAAAATTACTAAAACGTGTTTCTAAATATCTAATACAAAAAAAAAAAAATGCAATTTTCAGCATATTTCTGGCTTTTTTTAGTGTATATCTTTTCACATTTACGTTTTTTGAGTACATATTTGATAGCATATTTTGCCATTTATATTGCATAAATGCACGCGTATTAGACAATTTTTTAGTGCATATACAACGATATATATATTAGTGCCAATTAATTAGCCAATATATACAATTGTTCAGTTTTTTTTTTTTTTTTTTTTTTTTTTAATGGCCAATCGAGTAATGAAAAAAAAAACAAATTATTGGGGGGAAGGGTATTATGACCAGTCTACCCCCCCACACCCCGCTTGATTCGCCCACTGTTAATTATAAACTTTAAAGTGTACATTTTTCTGCAGATCGTCAAATGAGATTTTCACCTTACAATCCCTATCTTCGGTCGATTGTTTTTTTATTTTTATTTTTTTTATATTGTCGCGTACAAACAGGTCAACATATCAAACTTATTAAAATGGGGTCACGAGCCTGCTTGTGTGTACCAAATACGTACCTATATATTATATAGGCATTGATATTTGATAATACCTAATGATAATATATTCTTATTATTGTTTATCGGTCCGATCCACACAGGCGCTGGGCCGACGGAATTCAAAAACAATATTTAACATCGTCACTCGCGTATCATATTAATTTTTGACCTTGTGCAGATCTAATTCGGCCGGTATATATATATATATATATATATATATATATACATATATATGCGTCGCAATTCGTGTTCAATGCGCATATTATATTTAAATATTTAATTCGTTAAATAGTCCCATATAATATATAGGTGGATTCACGGTGACGTGTTATCGTCGGATCGATCTCGTATAATGATTTGCTTCATATTAAATTATATTCTACTCGTGTACCCGTACGTAATGTTTAGTGTATATCGTAATATGAGATATTGGAGTCCGCCTCGGAGACTACTTGGGAATAAGTATGCTCGATTTGCCAAATTATACGTGTAATTTTCCGCCTTATACCGTATCTAATAAGGGGTTATCGGCGAATACAATGTTATAGAAATATCCGCCTGAATCGTGTCCCTGGCAGAGACGAAGCATATAATAAATAGGAGGCAGTGTAGCAATATAAAATCCTCTGATAATAAAATATTATAATACTGATATTTGGTCATTTTCACGAGATTGTATTCATATCTTCGTTATCAATGCAACAAGTATACTTTTTTTCTTATCTATTATAATGTATAATATATGACGTATTAACGCCAACCGCAAGGACATTTGTAAAGACATCTTTTTTTTCCGAATAATAATTGTAAATGTAAACACGACGTTCAGACATACCGCGATGACGATTTGAATAGAAGTTGATTGAAGTTTGTCCGTGGTCTCTTCGGTCCTCGGACAGGATAATTTATAGATTTGAAAGCAAAGATAAATCATTACGTTTGAAAACGGAAAAATGATTCCGAGCAAAGTTCAGTATATTATATTTTACTCCGATTTATAACAATTTTCCATTATTCGTGGTTATATATTATGGTTATGGTTCGTATAGTTTTCCTTTACGCGATGCCGTGCCTGCATATTTTGTTTGAAACACACGGAACATAGCAAAATTAAGTATTGTGTTTAAATTATTGTGGGTTGTTGATTAATCATCGACTGTGATAACTTATCATAAAAATAATATAGGTAATCTGTGTTTTGTTCGAATTATTTATTCGATAAATTAATTTCCAAACAAAATATTTAAAATTTTACATTATTCATACATTAATTATAATGAACATAATAATTAATATTATTATTAATTATAATTAATATAATTCTATAAATTAATTTATAGAAAAATTTTAAGAAAAAGACTGGAAAAATCAAAAAATTAGGTCTTTTTGAAATATCAACTATAAAATCAATTTACCTGAAAACTCATACTCCAAATTCTTCTACCCAAAATAATGTGTTCATACATGCAAACAAATTAAACTACAATTTTTTCTTATACACTTCTAAAAAGTGATCAAAAAAATTTGAAATTGTTATAAATGAAAGTGAATTTCAAGTCTGTTATTAACAATTATTATTATTAATTATTTAACAATTTTTTTTTCTGCGTGCTACTTTTTGGGTAGAAGAAGTCATGTAGGAGTTCTGGGGTAAAGATGTTTTTTGATGGAAAATTCATTCTATAATTGGTACAATACCTAAATATGTGAAGAGTAAAGAAGTTTTATTTTATAAATTTAAGGGAACAAAATAACACATTTTTATTTATTATATATGTATACACGTTATCGGGTTTTTGAGTAAAGGTATAAGGAAAAGTATCAAAAATTATTGAAAATTGGTAAATTAAAATACCAGAAGCTTGAAATTTACATAAAATTTTTACTATAGCACTATATCAACAAGAAATTTTAAACAAATTTATATACTTTATATAAATATATATATAAATAATATTTAATATATATATATATATATATATAATAAATAAATAATATATAAATATATATTTATATAATTATTGTTCTCGAATACGATGATTTCTTAGACCACTTATATTGAAAGAGTAAATTTAAAAACATTCAAAAGAACTTGTGAGAAACACTTCACACATCGAGTAGGGTGCATGTTGGTCCATTCAGTCCTCGGACAAGATAGTATGATAGTGTATTATTATTATTATTATAGATTTGAGAGCAATAGTAAATCATTGCATTCGATAAAAATTATTCTGATCGAAGCTTCGGTGTAATATTATTTAAAATAATAATAATAATATCTAGGGAAACATAATAGTTTTAATTGGTTATTTTTTTTTATTTCCCTCAAATTTATAAAATGTGTATTTTGGTTATAAATTACAGTTTTTATGCTTGAGCAAATTACTGATAAAATCGAAAAACGCATCTTCAAAGTATCAACTATATTTCACACCTCGAAAAACCCGTCTCGTACTGAAAATGGATCGGGTCAGGCCTTAAAAAAAAGAAAGGGCCGAATGGGGCTTTTTAAAGTGTAGCTAATAGCCGGTTTCACCAACGCTCGTTAATTATTATTAACGGCTGATTAAACCTGTATTTAAGGGATACTTATTTTTATTTTTGTTTCACTAACTAAAATTATCCAAAACGGTCTTTAATATCTCCCGTTAATTTAATGGAGCAAAATTGGTCCCTTAAACCATTTAATTATTTAATTACCGTTAAAAGCTTTTTAATATACCTATTACATTTTATTTATCTATGAGCATATTAACAATTACAATATAATCATCGTTGTTCTTCACTGATAGTAAATCATTATGACATACCTAATATTACTTTGTAATCATTTATGTAATTTTTAAAAAAAAATTTTTCGAATTTTTACTTACCTAATTAAAAATAAATTTTAATGCAATTTAAATATTTGACAAAGCTTTCGATGATCAAATTTTATATAAGGAGCTACTTGAGTACGAAGACAACAGAGAATTTATTGAAAGAATTGATATGTTTACATATCTCTCGGATATAAAGTTCGAACAACGATACAGGTAGGTAGTAAAATTATTACTTTCACACTAAAATATTACAACAGTATATACTACATATTATATAGATTTCATTAATTTTTTTTTTTTTAATTTATAGATTAAATAAAAATACTGTACTTAAAGTTCTCGAACAAATAGAACACAAACTTAAATATGAGAGTATTAGAAATTGTCCATTCAAACCAAGTGAATGACTATATTAATGGCTTTACGATTTTATGTTACCAATAACTTTTATATTATAATGGGATATACCTAGGTACTCAATGCGCATCTAAATCAACTGTATGTCGTGTAGTTTGTAAAATATCTGAAGCATAAAATAGAATGTAATTATAAAAGCGCATACTTATGGTATATTTGAATAAAAATTTTAAAAAATGTCATCCAAAACTTTAAATTTTTATAGACACCGTCGTCTGTTAAACCTACTTTAAAATGCAATTTATTTAAAAATATATTTTTAAAATCTTACCTTTTAAGTTGTTGAACTGATCGAGGTCGTATTTGAGCATCTGCACTATATTAAATTCAGATTCAAGAACAAACCAATAGAATTATTGAATCGTCATTCCGTCGGTTTTATTATTTTCTATTGTACTTTTATATTTTTTTACAATCGCCGTGAACACCTAACACTCATATTCACTATAATTTGCATCCCTTTCACGCTTTTTACAGATGACTTCTATTTTTATTTAAATTTAATATAACATGAATTAACTATAGGTACTTAAATAAACACGAGTTGTAAAGAATATCGTTTTATAAAATATTATTTTAATAAATAAATTATAGGTACACATAACTTTTACTCATTGCCACAGAGTATAGCATTTGAATTTTCCATAGATTTAACAACAAAACAAACAGTGATACCAACATTACTAAAAAAAATATCACGTCTAGCGTCCCTTAAATATAAAATCGGACCGTTAATTAACGAGTGATGATTAAACGAAATGCGCAAATTTTAATATATTGGTAAATCACTCGTTAATTATAACGAGCCCTCAACTAACGGCTACTTAAAATAAAATAACGCGAGTTTGGTGAAACCAGCTATTAGTATTGTTCGGGCCGAGTCTGGGCTTTTTTTTGTAAAAATTTTCGGGCCAGGCCGGATTTTGAAAAAAATAAGTGGCGCTTTTTAGGGGCCGGGCCAGGACTTTCATTTAAATAATAACAATAGTAATATGTATTTGTTAAGTATAGGTATATAAGCAATAAATCAAATTTAACCCTTAAAAACAAAGAGTATGATGTCATCCTGAATTTCTTTCGGACCGGGTAAGGGCTTTTTTAAGTATTTTTTTTTTTACTGGACCGGGCAAGTGCTTTTTTTAAAAATGTTTTTAGACCAGGCTTTAGGAAAAATCCTTGAACAGAACTGGTATTTTTATACGCTTAATAGCTTCTTTTGGGGGGACTTTGCCTGGACTTTTTTTTACAACAATTTTCGGGCCGGACCGAGCTGATCCGAAAATTGTTGGCCCTTGCAAGTTTATACTATGGCTACTATATAGATAATTAATTCGATATGTTGTATTAAAAAATAATACTCTATGAACGCCCTTGCAATATCGTGTCTCTGATAATTTTTTCGTAGCCCTCTTTACCTATATACAGGACCGTCCCGAAAAAGAAAAAAAATTTGGGGGGGGGGTGAGTAAAAAAAATAATATGGTTTAATATTTAATATTTCTCTTCAAAAAACATAAAAGGTAATAAACTTTTTCCCGATTTTGCCGACTAAAACCCTAATAATGTATAGGTATATAGTTTGCCGACTTGAAATCCCGAAAAATACTTAATTTCTGCATATTATAATTTCCCGACAAAATTCCAAAATGCTTCATTCAAAACGTATAAGGCCATCGATTTTATCTACTATTCGCCGGCTAAACTTAATTTCATCCCCCCCCACCCACCCACCCACCCATCCCATCATCGGGACGGTCCTCGGCCAATGTATAGCCCAGATCTATGCACGTTCATCGGTCCATATTAATCACACGTCGTACGTATATTATATAGTTTGCGGGCCAGGAAGGAATAGCGAGTCATTTTGTTTACTCGGGTTCTAGGCCAAAACGATTAACCGCCGTGATAACAGAACACAATAATGATAACTATTATTATTATTATTATTATTATTATTATTATCATCGTCGTCGTCGTGTACAAGAAGTAATACATGTACGTACCTATATATTATATACACCACAATATATTTTTCACGTTGTTCGCGCGTGTTACTCTACTATAGATAGGTGTAGACACACGCTTTATTATGTGTATATCATTGACGTGCGGATGGATTCTGTTGCAGGTGATGGTAGGCGCGTATTATATTGTACTTAGACTATCCTATAATGTACAGTACGTCCCATATATTAAGTCCCACTACAAATATTTCCGGAGCAAACCGACAGTTTTGAATGCGGTTTTTATGGCAGTTATCTATATGAGAAAATACCAATTTAATGACACATGTATATATATATATGTATATATGTATATATTTCAAACACAATTTAAAAAAATAATTCATAAATTCAAAAAAATAATATTTTTCATGGAATTTAATTTTATACATTTTTTAAATAGCCAATTTATTGTCGTCACTTTTCTTACTTTAAATTTTGAATGTAATCATTTAATTGTCTAAATAAAATCAAATTTCAATGCAAAGTTTTTCCATGAAAATATATATGTATCTCCTCCAACTACTATTATATTAGCGAAGCTCTAAGTATAATTTAAAATTATCTACATTTTTGAATACCCCAGTGGTACTACATTTTATTATAAACCTACCCATATACGTTTTGCAAGAATAAAATATTTTATTAAACAATGTATTACTGCAATTTAGAAAAAATAAATATTTTGGAATTATAATACTGGTTAATTTAAAATTTTACTAATACGATATGTACTTATATCCATTTATTTTTATGGATTATGAAAAAATTTACATTTAAATTGAATGGAATGATGTGTATGAAGTTAGCAGCCCCCCACCTCGTCCAAATTGAACCAAACAAGTTTTAAATTATAGTCCTTAATTTGTAAGTAATTATATAAGTTCATTTTTAAATTTTGTAAGTTCACCAGAACGGAGATATGACCAGAGTTAATTTGGAGGGGCTAACTCCACACTTGCAAACGATCCAGACGTTACTGCAGGGAAATTCACAACGACCTGGAAAATAAAGTTGTAAGATATAACAACGCTGAAAAAAAAATTAGTTATACCCCATCAATTGGTGTATATAAAGGAAAATATTGAAAATATATAATACTATATAAATATTACTTGTATATTAATTTTATAAATTTCACTGATGTGCTATCAAATTACATACCTAATCATTATTTTTATTTTATTTAATTGCTATAAACATAAAAACACTCAATTTAAAAAATTCTACAATAAAATGTATTTCTCGGCTTTATATTATATTTAGTTATATAATTTTAAAGTAAATACTATAGTTAAATAATAGTTACGTAATGTGTCAGTGAACCAGTCTCTAAGTGTAAGGTATGGGCAAAATTACATTAATTTTATCTATGAATTAATCTAAGGATAATAAAATATTATAATTAAGTATAATTTTTTTTCCTAATTAATGACTATAACGCTTATAATTTGTCCGGTTCAATTAGGACGATATGAATTGTGGCTGCATGAAGTTCGACCCTCCAAGTTAATTTTGGTCATATCTCCATTCTGGTGAACTTCCAAATTTTAAAAATGAACTTACAATTACTTACAAATTAAGGACTTTAACTTACAATTTGTCAGGTTTAATTTGTACGAGGGCGGGGCTAACTTCACACGGGTAATTGAATGCGTGATGTATTAATTTACAAATGCAATCTTTTTTGTGTTTTTATAATTGCTATACCTAACCTAAATATGTAACGAAAACTTAATGTCTTCCTAATCCGTCCATTTTTACTCGAATTGAATATGTATAGGTATATATATATATTTTTTTAATTGAACAAATAAAATAACTTTTTCGCAAATTTCGTAAAAAATATTTTTTTAATTTTCAAATTACATATTCGCAAAATAGAATTTTTTCAGATGACTTTTGCTAAAATCGCGTTCAAAAATATTAGTTTGTTTCAAAGACAGCTTTTGGATTTTATGTGACTTATACTTATATGCGTACCTACTCGAATTATAAATTACATTATAAACAAATACCAGTGGGTATTTATTATACTGCATTGTACTATACCTACCTAATATAGTTTTCCATCGTAAATAAATGTGGATGTAAGTCTATATCTTTGTATCTATGTATTATATATTGTATACAAACACATATATATAATTGTGAAATATAATATATAGCGTATAGATAGCCTACGGTAATCAGTACTCTCAATTTAGACGGTCGATTTTAATAGCGCACGCGTCCATTATAATATACATTTATATATATACTATACAGGTATGTCATTTGAAATTGTCGATTTAATTGTGGTTTTGACCTTTAGATGTACGGTCACTTTTCCTTAAGATCGCTCAGTGGCGCAGTATTGCCACTATACTAGCTGCCACTGATTTTACTGTTAATGAATGATCGAAATATTCTTCCGCGTCCGCACGCATTATAAATTTTTTTTATTTTCAATTCGACACTCCTAATTAATGTACTTGATTTAAAATGAAAATTGCATGGCCGTGAAATACATTTTGCAGCGTTGGGTTAGGTACCAGCTACTACGGCTATATTATACGTATTGTACTCGTATCATAGAGTAATACCTACATAGAGAGAATATTCTGTAAAATAGTGTAAAACCACGATTTAAGATATAGAGGTTACTCAACGAACATTTATTTTTGATGCACGAAGTGTATCACTGATTGATTCAGGTGAGAAATACACCTAGCGCCCAAGCGGCCATTAATGTAGTTAAATATTTTATTTCATGACAACATTTTTTTATCTATAGTAATATTTCACATTAGATACCTACCGCGATTTGAGATAAAAAAAATTATGTAGACACAATATTTTATTATTATTTAACGAGATGTGTATAATCTATATAGTTACTCGTAATTCGTATTATAATATTTACATTTTAACCAATGGTAGTATGGTTGTAATACAGAATAAATCATGTATTATAATAAATAGTTTGTTAAAAAATACAAACCTCAACACAAATACCAGAAATATCAACTCGGAAAATTAATGGTATGTCTCCTTCTTTTAACCTCGGTTTTTACAAATAAATCTAAAATTAAAAATAAATATTCCCAAAGTTTTAGTAGATAGGTACCTATTTTCTTGATTTAATAAAGTCTTTTTATATTTTGAAAGTTATCAAAGTTAAAATAGATACAAGTTCTTATTATTGAATGAAAGTCGAAAAGAGCACACAGTAGGTAAGTCATTTCCTTCTAATTCTAAATCAATTAATAGTTAATGAGAAATATCAATTCGGAAATATTTTTAGTTTTAATAAGATATGTAAACTGATCACAGGACACAATTATCAAATATGTAAATAGTAAATACAAGTCAATTTCGTACATATATTTGAATAATTAATAAATTATAATAATATGTAATGATATTTGGCGCCAAAATATTCGTATATATTTCTGTATGTATTTCTCAGTGTGTCGGTCAGCTGTTTTTCATGGAGTTGTTTTATGTATCAACTGTCCAATTATTTCGCATACGACGTTGAGTAACCTCTATAATCTTAAATCGTGTGTAAAACATACAAAGTGTCCCTAAAAACAGTATGACCACGATTAAAATGTATAATGTTGAGGAATATATATTGTGGTATACACTGGTTAATCATTTTATGATAGATAATAATTATTAATAACGTTTATTACCCAATTAATAAAATATATTAATAGTATTAATACAATAAAATATAACACAGAACTATGATAAATAATTCAATTGAAAAATGGTGGGATATTTTGAAGTATCATGATGATAGTGAAATTCGCACTAAATTAAACAAGTTGGCAAAACATATTGTTTCCACACAATATATTTTGGCCGATATGGTAAAACTGTGAAAACCGACACTTTGCTCGTGACAACGTCTTTGAACACGGGCCAGATATAGAACAATCCCTGTATATTACTCAATGACTCGTATAATACGTCCAAACCTCGATAAAGATGCTGCACGCACAGCACTGCGGCAGTTTATACTTAATCCTAAATATTCTATACGGATCCTATAGGTAGTCCAAGAACATGCAAATAAAACTGTCAAAAATGAACATTTACAGCAAAATTAATAATTTTTTTTTCTTCGATCACAACTTATTCGTTTATATAGTAAGTATTGTAAAAAAAAATATACGTTCAAACAATTATTTAAATTCGGATGAAATACATTTCGTTAAAATATTCAAAATAGTTCATCATAAATGCAGTACCTATAACAATTTTTATGTGTCCTATTTAATTATTATTATTTCTTCGAGTCCCACCATAAACACTGAACAAGTTTGTTTGGGAGCTCATGAGTTCACGCATATATATATTATGATTATACGTACGTAAACATTCTTATAATATGTGTTAAGCCTTTTCTTTCGATTCGTATTCTGTATACGTATAAAAAGTATTTATTTTAGTCGTATAATATATTATTACAAAAAAAAAAAAAAAACATATTCTAGGAGGGAGGTAAGTTTCGGTAAGTTGGTTTTAGCGACTAATTTCAGAAAATATTAATCAAACTCAAACTGCTTTTTTAATTACAAACATTTCTCCAATTCTATGAACGTCAAAAAAAATAAAATAAAATAAGTATGCGCTATAGCTACTAAAATAATCATTATATTATATATAAATATATTATCATATATAGCTTATATATAATACATCGATGTTCGAACTTTTATTAGATAAATAAACCAGGGAGTCAAAACGGGTTTGAACCCGGGGTGAAAACCCGTGTAACCCGCAAAATATTAAAACCGTGTTAAACCCGAAACCCGGCAAAAACGGGAAACGTTTTTAAATGCGTTACCCGAATTTTTTT